>CAEFZY010077734.1:0-58343 GCA_903066815.1 Brachyrhaphis roseni
CATAATCATTTTTTTTTTGTAATTCCAAAAAACCCCATATTACTTCACATTATTCAATCTCCCTTGAACCCCCCACCCCCTCTCCCCCCAAAAGTTTTGACACCCCCCCCCCCCCAAAAAAAAAAAAAAAAACACACAATCCTAATAATTCTGGGACCTGTCAACCAAACCCCAATAAGGTTGAAGTGAATTTCTATATTCCAACTAGTGATTTCCAGGTTAAAGTGAGGATAGGTCTGATACAAAATGGTTGTTATGAAGGTATGAATCAAAGCAAGTCAAGATCAAGAACTGGAAGATGACTTAAATTTTTCAGAAAATAAATTCACAAAAGTTAGGAATTTAACATTTAAAATGTCTCCTGTGAGAATAAGCAAGTGAACTAGTATGTAAGGAGCCAGTAACAAAATATTCAATCTAGAAATAAGACAATACTTTTTTCAAGAAAAAAAAAAGCATGAAGTGAAGAAATAAACAGGAAAAGCCAAATGAAATAAGAGTTCAAGTGATACCAATCTTTCAAACAAAATGCTGCAATAAAAAAAGAGAGAAACTTTAATGGCAAGAATTTTTTTTTGTCTCAAGTGTCTTACAAGAAGAAGAAACCAGCCAGTTGCTGCTGTCAAGATTTTTCCACCATGCCCTTTGAATCTGTCTTTATATCTTGCTTATCTTTGGAAAAGGGAAAGAAATAATCATTCTTTAGATTGCCTACCAGCTCTGACATGTTCTGTTCTTTCTGTTTGGTGGAAAACCCATCAATCTTTTCTTTCACATCTCCAAGTCAGGGTGATATCGAGGAGCACATTTCAGAGCAAACTCTCTTGAGTACCAGAGCCATGATAAAACTTTGGAAGGGGGAGAGTTGTTTGAATGAACCCAGTTTTTCCCACCCAAACAGAATTTCAATCACTGCTGAGGGGTTGTGCCTGGTCCAGATCAATGAATTTGTTGATGGACTCTGAGTCTCCCCACTTCAACCATTTCTTTCACAAGCAGGTCATGGATTAGAGAAACCAGGTTTGACATTTCTAGAAAGGAAATTATTTTGAGAAATAGCAGCTTTAGGAAGATGAAGAATAAAACATTCTACTTCATAAAAAACAATAATGTAAATTCATTCGAACCCAAAATAAGTTGATGTGTCCCAAAATAGTGTGAACTACAGACCAAAACATGAAACAAGATCAAAGCTAAAAAAATAATTATAATAAAAAAAAAACAGCTTCACTATTACACTTTGCAACAAAAGGAAGGATTCACATAAATAAAAAAACAAACATAGTATAAGTGTTAGTATATTAATAGTATATTGTATGTAGTATATTATATCAATATTAATATTCAGTAAATACTTCTCAAAATGCATATAATTCATTCATAAAGCCTTTAAGTGCTTTGATGGTTAGTCAGTTGCTTCAAAATATTTACACTTTAATTCCATATATTTTACAACTGGTCACATATCATAGATAAAAATGACTCAATTTGCTAAGGTGGGACTATGGGCTACATGATGCAAACAATCTAAAGGTAAAGTTCAGACAGATATTGCAATCCCAGTTTTGCCACAACATATTACATGATGACAGCCAAACCCATTAGCAGCAAAACGTTTTAACAGGAGGGGTCGAGGCAGACCTTCTTGTATAAGAGCAATGGTACTTATGTCATTATTGTTATTGTGAGGAAATCAAAGATGGGAAAAGGTAAAACGTTTTCAGAGTTTGTTTATAAAAACAATAACTAATAATTATGTGAATTAATATTTATTGAAAATGAGCCAAACCACACTAACTCTAAAATGGATGCACCAGTATCAACTTATCAAAAATAAAAGATCTGACCTGAGTTTCAGATTGCCCCTCAACACAACAAGTCTGGTAAAGCATAAAATTTTCAATGTGTGATCATCAGACTTTACTTTGGTGAACCAAACAATGTGGCACTCCTTCCTCATCACTGAAAAGAAGCTGAAGCACAATACAGCATTTGGTGCACTCTCACTTTCAAGGTTTGCTAATATTTACTATACAGCTCCTTTTTTACAAGAAGTTTTCAACATTACTATCAGCATATAGCAGTAGTCTAAGGACAAATTTGGACTGGTGCCATTTAATAGAATTTTAAATCTGTTCAATGAGGAGATAATTTTTACCATAAAAGTTTTAGTACTCGCTGTAGAGGATGGCACAAGCTGAAGGCAATATAGATGATTGCCAACAATAGTGAATGAAAAGCTACATTTTTTCCCCTCATAACTAAAGCACAAAGTGCATGTCTTAAAATTCCTTCTATTTAACCCATGCCTATTACAATCTAATAAACCCCATGACAAGTCAAGGTTCCACATATTTGTAGATGTTCTTCCATAATCAAAATATTTATGTTAGAGTCAGTTATACTAAGCCTCAATATATCAGTTTCCATCTTAACATTGATGAGATGCCACTTATTAAATTAGAGAAGATCAGATCTTCTTTTGATTTTCCCAGTGATGTCAAGTTTAGAGAATTTTGCACAGTGACACGAATGAATCACAACCTGCAGCCAGCCGTCCTGTTCAGAAGACGATGCTGACCTCTCTCCCAAACCAAATTATTTCATAAATTGAAGTCTACATGTAATTGGATGGAATCACTTAGCTCCTCATCCATTCCTCTCTTGCATTCTAATGATGTCTTAATAGGCCTTTATTAGAAAAAAGCCATGGAAACAGCTGTCAAAGCTGGACAAGAAATGATTGATCTGCCCTAAAACTTCTATGTCCATTAAAGGTATTCTGCGCTTGATGGCCTGTGAAAGGATGGAAAAACATTAGTATTTTGTGTGAACCAGGTCAGTTCTCCTGAAGGAAAACAATCGATCCAATCTGGACACAGAGTGGGGTTGTATCTGTTCCTACGTTGAGTTGTCTATTAAACTATGAGTTGCATGGTGTCTGTGCCATTTTCTCAAAGGCATGAACTGTAAACAGTGATAAATAAAAGGGGAAAAACATTTAAATGCCAGGGAGCACACGTCTAAGTATTTTATAACCAGGAAATGTCTCATGCCAGTGAGCACACTTCTAAGTACTTTATGACCAGAAAACAAATCATTTTTATTGCCAAAAAAAATAAATTCACATTTCATTTTACTGAAAGATTTTTCCAGACTCTTAGTGAAGATTGTTCTATTTTTGGTCCCTAATAAAACCATCAGCTGTTCACGTGTGAACCTCACTCCACTACAGTAATTATCTATAATTTTAAGAAAATACATTTCTCAATGCTTTTCAAAACTATTTAATAAAATGACATTTACTTGACACAAAACTGATAAATGTAAAATGCAGCTTTTCATGTAAACCTCTGAATTTATCCTCAACTTCAAATACATACTAGTATGGTTAAAAAAAAATTCATATTGCATAAAAGAGCAATATTTCTTGCTAGTTATCTCAGAAAGTGAAACTAATATCATCTAGAATCATCACATACAGACTGACTTATTCCAAGATTTTGTTTCTTGTAATTTTGATTATGGTTTAATGAAAACCTAAAATTTAGTCTCTCGGAAAAGACAGTTGAACACTGTAGGAATTTTTATTTAGTTGAGCAATATCTTTTGACCAGATGTCAGAAGACTAACACATGGCTTATCACAGCACAGACGGTGCATCTCGTCTATCCATCCATCCATTTTCTGACACCCTTGTCCCTAGTGGGGCCGGGAGTTGCTGGTGCCCCAGGCCGGAAACCGAACCCAGGACCTTCTTGCTGCAAGGCAACAGTGCTGCACACACACACACACACACACATTTTAGTTGACCTTTGACCTCTCTAGTGGAACCAGGAGGAAGATAAAATGAAAAATAGCCAACCAAAAATAGAACACATAAATGGTGTCTGTCTGGAGATAACCACATGTATTTTCTAATTTCTCTCCCTCATGTGACTGCCACAGTGTTTGTTAGTCTGTTTATTAGGGACATTTTGGTAATTTAAATTCTAATCTGGATTTATAGCTGAATAGAGGATTCATCACTCCTAGTATCTCCAGTTTGATCACTTTTGTGGTAATCCATTCACTCTTCCTACAACATTTACATAAATTATTTGGAAGTTACGACAGTATCACGAGTCCTCAATTAGACTACGGATATAGATATAATACTCATCAATCCTGATTTTCTCTAGCCATAGCATAAAAAACCAAATCTGGGTTAAATTATTCCAAGTGAAGCCAGAATCTCAGAAGTTGTACAAAAAAGAAATAAATTACAAAGGCGTGTCTCAGCTGTCTTGTCTCAGTTATTCTTAGTCGAACACTCATGCTGACAAATGATGAAAATAAAGGGCACAGTAACCAGAGCTTGTAGTGTGTGTTGATATTCCAAAGGCAGGTGTGCCCACTAAAAGCTTATAAATATATTCTGCGGCCTTGAATGATTCCCTCTAGTTGGAGAATTGGTGTATGTTTGGTTATTGTGAGTCAAATCAGCAATGTCTACTTCATGCATGTTAAGAAAAAGAATCTTGCAAATATGACACGTTTATTAGATTTTCTTAAGTTATTTGCGGACATGTGAAACCATCAACAACAAGCCACAAACTAAAATGCAATCTTAGAGATTCAAATGTGAGAAAAAGTGGGATTAAAAAAAATGTATAAATATTTTTAATGGCAATAGAATTGAAAACAATTACTATATATCATAGTTTATTCTTCAGTATGATGATAAACATCTCTAGCCTCTCTTGCTTGATTAGATTTAAGCCATATTTGGCCTGCTTTCTTTATTGATCATCAATTATAAACAATGCCCTCATCACTCTCCTGGAGCTTTAGTATCACTAATTATGCATCAGCTGTCGGTGTTTAGGACAGCTAGGAGTCAATCTAACTAGCGTAATATATTTTTGACATGTAGAGTAAAAATGTTTGACATCTGAAATTTAACATCAAACAAATATAATAGTAGCAGTTCTTTGTTACTGGAATATTGTAAACACAGATCATGATGACTATTTTGCTATATCATGAAGTTCTAGCAGCATATTAAAGCTTATGTGTCAATAAAAAAGGTTAAGACAGAAATGCACTACCTTATAATAATTTAAAAATAGTTTCCATACCACTGTTTGACAACATTTCAAAAGGGGAGATATTTTGGACCCAACAAGAAGTGGAAAGTTGTTGGTTTCACAAAATTATCGCAACCTACATTCCATAAGATACTTTTTTTTTAAAATACCTTTTCAGTTCTCAATTGTTTTCCTTTTTATAACACCTTCCTTTTCCGTTTTCTTTTTTTCTTTTCCTTTTACACATTTGCATCCAGGTGGGATAGTGCTAAGATTGAAAACAATATCTTGTTCTTTCTGTGGCAGTTGAACATAATGCCACTCCAATTCTTCTCTTCAGTTGATCTTATTGTATTGTACAGAGAAGAGTTGTCTCTTTGCTGCTTGTGTCTTAGCTGCTTGTCCAAAGAAATGGCTCTAAATCGATAGGGCTGATAGTGATGATCACTGATTATGGTTGTAGTTGTGACTGTGTGCGTACATTTAGGACAAGTGCAGCCTAGGTTAGGGGTATTTATGGGTAGGAGAGAATGTCAGTCTATATTTACCAACTTAAGAATGAAAGAGCATTGTGTGGTCCACATACTTGGCACCGGAGGACACTTTGTGTTCAGGGTCAACCTCATCGCTTCAGCAAAAGACAAAGGAGACAGAGAGGTGGACGTAGACCGTGACTAGTAATACAGAGAAGGGAGATCCCAAGACCGAACATCTTTAAGGTGAGCAGGCAGCTGGAAAAGGTGCCTGCTTTGTCCTACTATTCATTGACAGGCAGAAGACCTCATCTCTTTTCCTTTTGAAGAAAGGGTAAGTAGGGGCTCATTCCTTTCATATTTTCTAGACATACTACAAACAGTATTCAAGACGGTTTTATCTGATGCCAATAAAGACCGAATTCATGCATTACCATGCATGAAAAAAATATTAGGACTGTGTGAATTGCATTCTCCTCCAACACAACTGCAAAGTGCTATTAATTAGACAGTCTTTGCATTGCCAGGGAGGTTTCTTTTCTCTTGTTGTTCCTCTTTAGTGTATTTTCTAGCTTATCCAGCTTGTTGAACTTCTTAATGGTCTAATCTTTTCTTGGCCTCAGTGGATGTAGCTTTTAATTACTCTCTAGGGATGACATCAAGTAAGTTCTCATTTTGTTCAGACATAGCTTTCCTTGGCAAACCGAACAGACCGAACAAAATCATCCAAATACACTTTTCTTCCGCCTTTACAGTGATAAATATGAGTTTTGGGAGCACTTCAGCTAAGAGACTTTGTGCTTGCCTTTTCCCTCCATACCAGTATCCACGCCTACCAATAGAGATTGGTACATTTTAATGGGCCACATAGTTTGGTCTGCCATTATTAGTGCTCAAACAAACCTCTGCTTTTGTACACCAGAGTCATGAACATAGATAAAAATACAAAAAAACCCAAACCCGTAAGGGATTAAACTGACCCACCAGTGTATTAGCCCATTATCTAACTCTGCACTGTTTTCCACTGTGTAATCGAAGAAGATGAGAAGAAATAACACATTATGCTGCAAACACAGGTGCTCTCTGTTGGGAGTGGTTGAATGAAGCTATCACTCAAGCGCAACCTGATTCTGTTTGTTGGGCACATTCTGCGTTCACTTCCCCAGAGCAGCACCATGATTAATGACAGGCAGGGTGTGGGCAGCAGCATGCCAAACCTCAACTGATGGATTATTAGGGACTCAGCAGCCTACAGAAGAGTGATTCATTTAACATGGGACTGTAACACACCTTTTCAAGACACCAAACCTTTAACCACAATCAAGATATTTTTACCCTAATTTATTTAGCTATTTTCCATTTTGCTTGTGTAACACTTAATACAGTCACTAAATAGTTGATATATTCAACATGAAAAAGCAAAGAAGCAGGCATAACTGATGACCCAGTTAGGCTGAATCTCATTTCCCAATGATACCTATTTGGATTCACCCACACCCATACCTAATCCTTGGTATTTTGCTCAAGACGAACTTGAATTATTTCACAACAAATGGGAATCTCCTTTTACACAAAAATATACCATGAGATTTTAAATACTGGGTGGTAAATTTGTTGATTTACCTTTAATTCTGCAATAAACAGGGATACAAAATTCCTTGATATGTTTCTTAAAGCAGCAAATGGCAATACCAAATATAGCATATCTGAAAATGCTTTAAATTGTATTCATGTTTTAAATTGTGAATATCATTGCTATGTTTTGTATTTCCTAAGCTTGTTAAGGAGAATTTATGATGTTTTTACAAAAGGAGTGTAAATACCTTTGTTAGAGGTGATTATTTCACCCCTTCACAGTTTTTTACTTTATACTCACATTCTTTGGATGCAAAGTGAAGCCATTATCTTTCTGCACCAAACTGTACCCTTATGGAGGACGTTTCATATAAGTTACTGAATTTTGAGAACAACATCCACTAGCAAGAAATATGATTATTTTAGAAAGATTAAGGACATCGTCTCTCATATTTCTTAAGGGCCAACTGGCTAAACTCAGTTTTAGAACCAAAGGAAATAGAAAAAGTTGTAACACATAGTTATGCAATTCAAGTAAAATTATGAGATTGAAAACTTTTTATATATGTTGTGAAAATTGAAAAAGAAACACTCTTAGACATTAAATCATGGGGACAAAATAGAAACAGAATAGGACAAAAAAGTAGTAGGATACCTAGGTGCAAACTGAGAAAGAGGCAATTTGACCAAGAACCCTTTGTTCCTTTTGCTGCTGCAGTCATTATTATGGTCATTGTTGCTGTAATTCTTTTGTTGTGTTTTTTTTTATCTGTTTAAAATATTTAATTGCAATAAAGGTCTCTTTTCCTACTTGATGGCTTTTATGTCTTAGGGGACATTAAAGCCCAATTTTAGTACAACTCCAACCTAAAATAACATTCCATATTCCTGTGCTTTAAATTTGAAAAATGTAAATACTACTGGTAAGATATTTTTGCCCAGGTATTTAAGTTGCAAAATGTTTTACAGTACTTTGTGCATTGTTTGCAGACACTGAAAAATCTAATTTCCTCCTCCTCACGGAATGCTTTATCAGCTCATTATGGAATCACAAGTTGTTCTCACTATTATTGCTTCCTAAAATTATGTTTTATAAGATTTACTTCCATATTTCCATTTGCAGTGTAGTGGTTGCACATCCTGGACTAATATGGTGCAAAATTGCACTTCAAAGATAAACTACTCATTTTGCCAGATCAAAAAAAAAAACTAAGTATTTTAGAATAAAGATGCAAGAGGAAGATAAGGTACCTTGTAGTGAGCGAGTTTGATATCAGTTTCCCTATTGATATTTTGAATTGTTGGGATGATGTTGCTGCATCCTGTAGTTTCTATTCAATTTTACATATTTTATGAAAGATGAGAAAACAGTGGCATCTAACACTCAACTACCACTCTTGGAATATGGTATGGAAAGAAAGAATCATGTGGTAAATACAGAGTAGGGGAAAGTGGAGCGATCACATATTGAATGCATTTCATTAATACCTCAGGAAATTGCATCAACCTGTTAAAAGGTTTACCAAGTTTGATTAAATATTTTTTTCTCAACATTTTAATAATGTATACATACATTTATTGCTAAAGCTGTATACATCTAACTTATTCCAAATCCAGTAAATTACCCAGCTCGGACTAATGTGCATTTGGTGTGAGATTCTCATTGACTATGTATCCCACCTGGCTCCCCCTTCCTGCTTCTCTTCTCCCACACACTCACAGGTGCCTTTTGGGGTATTTTACCATGGAAACCAAGATGGTGATGCAACGAGAGCAAGAAGAGCAGTTGTCCCACATGTCTCACGGAATGCAGCTTTCCTCCCAGATAAAGAAGCGGACCTTCACTTCCAGGTGTAAAGCGTTTATTGAGATTTGTTGGAGGAAAATGAAAACAGGGGGTCAAGGATATTGCCAAGATTTCTGACTTTGCTATAAGGATGAATGCAGTTTAAGAATTAAATTGGTGAAGTCCTGGAATCTAAGCACTATTTACTACAACATTGCAGCAGAAAGCTAAGCCAAATATGCAGTCATCCTAAATATATTCATATTTCAGCCAGAAACGGCATTCCTCTGTGCCATCTACCTTATTTGCGACCCAGAAACTATTAATAAAATCTCCAGTAATGAAACTGCTGCAATTAGGGGCACACTGTTTTATTGAGTTAGGTACAGGAGGGTGCAATTAGATTTACTTCAACTCACTTCGACATTCCCATTACAGATACTGTAAATACCTTTTATTGCTTGCTCAATCTTTTCAATTAAAAAGGTGAATCTGTGGGACATTAGCTTAGACTCCTTTTTGTCAAGTTTGATAGCTCAGACAGCTCCACTTGATCTTAAACTGCTTAAGTAAACTATATTTCTCAGTTTAAATGTAAAACTTTTTTGAATTTCTGAGAAAGTCAAAAATTTGTAAACTCCCACAGAAGTAAACATTTTAAACATCTGCAACTATCAGGTAATTGTGGGACTGGTGCTGTTATGAAACAGGTGCTAAAAATGCAAAATCAGCAAAGTTTCCCAGTTGTTACCATTAGGGTATAACTGTAAGAGATGCAAAAAACAAAGCACCATGACAGGAACAATGCATAGTATTTTCACAAAATTATCCTTGTTGTGTGTATGTTACCCTGTCCGTGTGAGATGACACCTCGCTGTTCCTTATACTCTGCGTTGCGTTTTTTTTGTTTGTTTTTTTTTAAACAACGCAGTGATTGTCAGAAGGAAACTTGAGGCAGGAATTGGACACACATGGCGGTAGAGATTGTGGTTCAAACCGTTTATTCAGACCACCCGAGAGCGCAGCGGCTTCGCCTTCAGAATCCACAGCAAATATAGATATAGCATATATTTAAAAAAGAAGAAAAAGACAAAACTAACTACTTGGACATTAAAAGTAACATTTGGCTACAGTGAGGAGCTGGCGGTCAGTATTGCTTACCTTCAGAATTCACAGCAAATACTGACTGTTGTACTGCCAGCGCACAGTAACAGATGCCAAGTACGGTGTTCTTCAACGGACACACTTTACCAACTTCCACAACCCAAAGAACAAATCTAATATTTCAGTGGCATCCACTGACATATTTAAACCACTGCCCTACATGTACTTGTTAATTCATCTGATAAATAATAATAAAAAAAAATCTTCCCTCAGTGTCACAATATGCATGTAAGAGTTCAAAATGCATTTCTGACTAGAGGAATTTATGATACTTTGCTTTTCTCATCACAGATCTCTCCACCTCAGCCACCCACATCTCAGCAGCACACCCTATATATTTCTAGGCCCATCTCCCTGTGAGATGACACTCATCTTCACACTGACTCAAATACTGCACAGTAAGCCTACGTAGCTACACATACCGTTACAAAGAAGAATGAAATTCATACAACAAATCAAGCATGAGCCAAAAGAATCCTATTGAGATTTAACCAAAATCACTTTCCCTCTGCCATACGACACTCAAGTCCAATTTGCTTAATTTTCACAGCCTCTACTGCGGTAAGTTATTAAATTAGCCTAACCTGTGGACCTACAATCTCCACTGTGGAATAAAATAAAAAGTGCACTGGATCCACTTTCCTGCTGAGAGGTAGAAAATGTGCAATTATACCATCAAGCTTAGTTTAACTTGAACTTAGAGGACATGTCTCTGCGTATAAAATAATTATGAGAGAGAGCAGGTGGTTTGTAGTTCTGATAAATATTAAAAAGAAAAACAATGTTCAAACTATGTTTTCAAACATTTCACTTCCCCCCCATTGTGTGCAATGGTTAGATTGTTCTGTAAGACTTTTTGAGATGCACACAACGATAAGAGCAAATTGTCCTGTACCAGTCAACTTTTCCTCTTTTTATTTCCTCCTGTTAGTGTTTTGAGGAACGCTCTTCATGTTTATTAGCACATGAATTCACATCCCCCAGTTTTCTGCACACAGTACAAGTCACACACTTCTTTACTGGATGCACCTGTGTGTTTATATGCTGTGCCCTGTGGGTTTGTCTCTTTGTGTATCTAACTGTGGCTGTACTCTAGCGATACCACCCGTAGAACAGAAAAGCAGAAGTTGTTCTCAGAGTACCGTGAAATGGGGAAATTTCTGAACTGGCAAACAAAAGGAAAAGAGAAGTCATGTAAATTTGCATTGAAATTTGTAAGATGGCTTGTGGAAAGTAATGCCTGAGGCTAGACCTTAGCGGCAACGGTAGTTGGGGTTTGTGTCATTCTCACCTGAGTAAATATATCTGACAGAAAAACTAGGTTTTTTTATTTCAATGCAGGTGGAGTTTACAGTACTTTGTTTCAATGTTGAGAAAATATTTTAAATATAGCTGTGAGACAACAAAAAAATCAGAAACTTAAAATGCTCTCTCACTGTAGCTGTAATTATTCAGTTTTAAAAAAGCAACAGTAACCTGTCAAAGAGGGGAGCGAATTAAAAAGTATCTCCTCCACTACATGTCTTTAAACCTCATTGCCACTAGAGACTATGTCACCAATAAAAATCCTTCTGTAAATGGGGATGCCTAAAGAAAAGGTCAGCTCGGTTTATTATGGTGAACACTTGTTGCCTCTCATAAGCCAGTTGTACAGTCACAAGAGTCTATACAAGAGTATCAAGTGTGTATCTGCATGACAGGACATGCTTTGGATCCCTAAAGAAACATTCTATTGAAGGAGATAACTGGTTGTGTTTTCATTAAAAATGCCTTCCCTGTACATGTCTAGTACCTTGTATTATTTTTTTTATTATGTTCAGTTTATGTTCTGACTCATCAACTGAAGAACACATACAAGCATAATTAAGAGTTGACAGCAGGGCACTGCAAGAGCTAACCGCTTCCAATGATTGTATGCTAAAATGCCACAAAAACATTACCACTGCACCATAGTTAAAATGTTAAATAGATCTAAAAGCCTTTGGCTTGTAACCTACATGGTTGGTGTGCGTGACTTCACAACCATAACCACTGTTCCTCCTGATTGCATAAGCTCTCTGAAGACAATAGCATGTGTGTTTGTACAGCAGTGAAGGAAAGGGGAACACTCACAGATCTGAAGCAGCTGATTCTGGTCATGACATTTTTCACACATGGGTAAAAATGGGTCACACTGTGTGCAGCAGAACTCGAGTTACTATAGTTTTTTGGCTTGTTTTTTTTTTTTTTTTCACAAAACATATGTAATGCACCAATTGAGTTGACCCTGTAAAACAAACACTCACTGGTTACCTTATTAGGTATATCCTGTTGGTGCCAAGTTGAATCTCCATATGCTTTGAGAACCGCTTTCAGTCTAGCGTCAAAACCAGACCTCATGAAATCTGGTTAATGTTCACCAATGCTATTACATTGCTGCTGCAGATTTTTCAGCTGCACAGATAAGGAGGGGATTAGAGTACAGTGAACCCATTAAAGAAACCAATTTAAGATTATTTAAACTTTATGATATGATACATTACTTAGCTGAAATTAGAGATCAGCAGATGAGTACCATTACGACCAAAAAGGGACGGTCAGGCTCAAAAATACTCTGCAAAGCTGTGGCGCTGGGTGTGCCAGGAAATCTCCCTCTCATCATTACACCACCTCACCAGGCTGAACTATTGAAACAAGCCTGAATTAATCCATACCTTTATGTTATTTTTTTTATAATTCTGACCACCAGCTGAACATTGCAGCTAAAATCAAAACTATTCAAAATAGGCAACTTTCAAACTGTGGTACCCCCTGTGGTTTTCTGCTACTGTAGCTCTTCTGCTTCAAGGTTCAAGATATCTACAGAGTTCAGAGATGAGTATCAGCATGCCTTTGATGATCTGAAAACTCAAGTACATTAACATTCCAGCAGATCAGACCTGCCCATTTGGCAACTACAACAATGGCTACAAGTCTCATAAATTCCATTCCTTCCTTACTCTGATCCTTGATTTTTATGTCAAGGTTTCTTCATCCCATCTAGAACCGTAAATGTGTTAAGTTGCTGCAATGTGATTGGCTGATTCACTATTTGGCAAACAAAAAAATTAAACAGGTGTATCTAATAAAAGGAACAAGTGAGTGAAGATTTTAGTTCAAAGTTCACTGCAGAATAAAATTTTGCAAGAACACCACTGTTAGACGAAACTTATTGCTAATAACTGAATTATCTGGTCAGGATTATGCTTTAAAAGTCTGAACTGGTCAGCTAAAAGACTAAATACAGCAAGGAAGCAATATCTAAATCTCTGACTTTGTGGGAAATAAGAACAAAACAAATGCCTAAAAAGAGAACAAAAGAAACAATAGATAGTTGATCCATTGATGCTATGCCAAAGTTCTACAGAAACTTCTTTGGGAATTTCTTTGTTAGTGAAAGAAAATACTCTATTTCTGTAAGCTGATATACTTCCTCAAGACAGTGCTGTAAATATGTTTTTTAATAATACCTTTTAAGTAAGATTCTGCCAAACAATCACCGAATTGCAATGTGGTACTTCTAGAGTACTTAAAACTAACAAAATATAAACATTACAAACTAATCCCCATTTAGGGCGAATCCCTGAACAGTAGCAGAACAATATGGGGTTTTATTTTTCATGGGTGTAAAACTCCAGACTGCTCCTTTTGTTCAACTTGTCTCACCATTCACCTTGCTAAGAACTGTGAGAAGACAACATATTGGATAAAATCAGCCTCTTTATTGAAGATTGACCATTTAAAACTAGTCCTTACTAACCTAAAGCCTCATGTACATTCCATTTGTTAGTATTAAGCAGAACTTATGTAGAAGCATGATTTAATTTAAAGTTCAGACTATTATCAGTGCTGCTTTCTAGTGGTACACGAGAACAATGAGAATGAAAATTAACTTTGTTTTGAAGGCTCAATTTTACAATTAGAAGAGTAAATGACATAAGATCAGATATCTCTTATCGTTTGTGTTTAAATAATATGTAAAATAAGTAAGTGTTAATACAACATTTTCTTCTTTTCCCACATGTTTCGGATTCTTTAGTGATGAGGACGCCTCCTATTCTAATGTTCAACCCATCATTCCTGCTGATCTGATGTCTGTCAAAGAGATCCTGAACATGAACAATTTACCCCGCCACAGGACTTGGTAAGACAGGATTTCAGCCATGTTTGTATATGCGGTATGTTTTGTTGACAATTCAGCCTAGAGTGACATCATAGATATAAAAGCAAACACTGCTGTCTGCATCTAGTGACGCTTTTCTCAATTACTTTTACAACACAGAGGGCTGCAAGTCCCTTCAGGTGCTCAACTGTAACAAATCTTTTTGTCATGCCCTAGAAAGGAGATAACATGCTCTCATATTGTTTGAGAGCACAATGGTAATTGCAAAACATCTGTGATACTTTTGTATAGTGTAATAATAGCCACAGGAACATATCAGTAAATTAGAGTGTAATCAAAAATATAATTTTAGTAATTTAATTCAAAAATTTCAACTCAAAGAATTTCCACACAGTATTTTGTGACTCTAGTAATCTTTATTATGGCTTACTGAAAACCTAACATCCAGTTTCCAAGGAAATGTGCCTCTGCTGAGGAGGTCAGCAAAACCACAGTGCTTAAGATTTGCTCCAGTAGAACTGCTTTGTTGGCTTTATTGATTCTAATGTTCCTTTTGTACAATACTCCATAGATTGCGGTGTGATTTGAGTGAGGTGAGTGATTTGATCAGTCAAGTACAGTGACCTCATGAACCATAGGCCAGATAGGGTAACATTAGGCAGTGTGACCTGATTTTCATGACTAAGATATATATATTTTTTTTCAGTTTCTCATGGGGTTGGAATCATTTCATTTATAAAATGGCAAAAAAGAAAATAAGTAAATAAAATTAAAATACTCATACTGAATTAAAGACTGAGTTCATCCCCCTTTCTTTTGAGGACTTCCTCCCTATTTGATGTATGCATCCTCTAATGCGCTTCCCACCAATCAGATCTCACTTTCACATCCTTCATCTTCACACTTTAAAGAAAAAAGAAGAGGGTCAACTTCTACGCACACTTTGCCCTGCAAGTCAGTTCAGAGTAAAAGCTTTTAAAGTCTCACCTGACAATGGAAATCAGGGCTTCTTCCTCATCTCATTCATTCATGTCTATAAAGGCCAGCTGGTGCCCTTCAGTTGCTGTTCTAAAGAATGTCACACCAGTAATGAGCCATAATCACTCAACTGTGTCATACAGCAGAAGCTTTGTCTCCATTTCATACAGAGGAAGAGGAGAAGGAAGCGTCTGCAAAATGGTACAGAGGTTTATCAGCTGTTTTTCTGATAGTTAACATAATATTAATGATATTCTGGATAATCAATGTGGCATTCCAAAAAGAGAGCAAAATAAAGCAATTTTAGGCACAAATATTCAGGAAGAATATCCTAAATCTTATTTTGTGTCAAAATGCATATTTCAGAGCTTTTTTCCCCTTATCTGGACATTTAATTATTCTTTTTTTATTTGATTTAATATTTCTTTTTTATTATTCTTTTTTTAGCGTTATGTACTGCAGGCATATTATCAGAAATGCTCAAAAATTCCTGCAGTTTTACATTTTTACAATTAGTGAACCAAGTTGTGAAGTGTGTTGTAAATCTAAGCTTTGACATCCGGTTTACTTGACAACATTTCTACTTTCAGGGACTCATCACCAGGTTTGATGACACTTATTAAGGACTTTTGTAAAATACTTGTTTTTACAACCCAAACAAGCTAAAAGATTTTCCAGCAGAAGAACAGTAGTGTCACGGTGGTTACCAGATGTAATTTGCTACCAGACCATGTAGTCTAAAGTACTAGTGAATAGGAATCTAGGAGCACTTTGTTAACAGCATGTAATGTAGAACTATCCTTTACTCTGCGAGTGTCTCCTGATCATGTTGCCAGAACAGGATTACTGTTCAGCTGTCAGAAAGAGGATGTCACATCTAAAAATAAGCCCCAGAATGGTACAGAGGTTTAGGTCACAAAGAACAGAAGCAAGGGAATTGTTGTCTCTGGTGACTTGATTTGCTTTATCAAAATCCCTCTCTTACTGTAAGGGCACCTTGTTTCGTCTGGGTCACACAACATCTGTCTTGAGATTTAATAACTTCTTCACATTTGGAGGCTTAACTGCAGGAGCAGCTATTTTGTTGTCTTCTAATACATCTAGAATGTGATTACACTTGTGTCAAGACATCTGTGACATCTCTAGGTTGCTGACGTTGTCAGCAGTGTAAATTGGAACATTAGAATATTTTTCCCCATTTCCCGGCCAATTTGGGGTGGAGAGGAAAGATAGAAGAAAAAGAAAGTTTGATTTCATATATTAACTAAAATTGAAAAATATTATGAAAAACACCTATAAATCCTACTTAACACAAAGTATTCAAAAATAACTGAAAAAGAAACATCATGCCTTGATCTAATGCTCAAGAACAGATGAATTCATTTAGAAATGGTTACAAAATGACTCCAGTCTCAAGGATGAGAGCCTTCATCCACAAATGGAGCAAACCCTAAATTTTCTTGCATTAGTGTGGGTCTTGTTTTTCCTCATTGTAATTTTATTTAGTATGATCTTATTTTTTGCCTCGTCAAAGGAATATTTGTTACCGCAGACAAAATCCATCTATTCATTTACTACAAAACAAATGTAGCACAAAGCCTTGTTTGAAATTTGCCAGAAAATATCTTGATAATCCCCAAGACTTTTTGAAAAGTAAAAACAGAAGACATCTGAATGGAAGCACTGTTTTTTTTCTGTCTCTCTAAATGGAAAGTATGGTGAATGCTTAGACAGCATTACCACTGAAGTGAAATAAAGGGGAGATTCTAGTTGTGCCAAAGCAGTATGAAAGGGTCCTACCCAATTTACCGTCTCACATCTCTATGTGCTCTCTTCCCTAAACTTCTTTTATCAGCCAACAGCCCTTTTAATTTTCTGTGTAAAATTAATCCGACTTTACCAGGCCATTTCAGCTTTTAAATATTTTGTCTTGCTGCAAAAGCACATTTGATCTAAACTAGATGGTAGATTTATTTTTAATAAATCATCACAATGATGATAATTGACTAAAAATAAGTTATCATCAAGATGTTTCTCAGACATCTTTATGAATTCAGCATGGGTTGAAACTTCAGCACAAAGGGATGGAAATCCACTAATGTAGAATATGATTTACTCCTGCAGGTTAAGAGCCGAAAGATGGGGTTGAAAGCTTTTGAATAGTGGGACACTATTACTTTGGCTATGCCTAACATGATTTGAGAGAGTGACATTCATTTTAATTTTTTTAAAGAGAATCTGGCATTTGGTGGTTTTCCAACATTTTGCCTACCTACATGTTTTAGGATGAGATACAATATCAGCAACAGCTCATGTTAAAATGACATGAAGAGATTCTGTGTTTTATCTCTTCAAGACTTAACATATTTGAGCCAAAATATATCAAAAACACTGGCACACACTAAATCATTAAGCGAACTCACAAGTTAAAGCTGTGCTTTACTTGCATATTCATTCATCCAGTTTATGCATTTTACAGAATAATTACAACCATTTGGGGTCTATTATTTCTTCTCTACTGGCCATCAAGGCAAAGGGAAGAGATTATCTGAATTTCTAGTCTCTGCTGCTGCAATGTATTTGTTTGTGAAGTAGGTTCTGAAATAATTAAGCTCTTGGGACTGTCAATCAAAAAATGAAAAAAATATCCCTGTTTAGGGGCAACTATTAAAATGTCTAGAAAATACAGGGAAAGTCCATGACTGTGTGTGAAGCATGTTTAAAATCATACATATGGATGAACTATACTATACACAGGAGATGTTGGATGCAACATAATATGTAAATATTCACAACTACAACAAGCTATACACGTGTGAATTGATCCCCTTTCAAAAGCAAGGAAACAGTAGAGCAAGCACAGATATAAAGTTTTCACCAGCTATGAAAAAGAGAAAATTATGTTTTGTGGTAGAATATCTACTGTATATATCGCCTTAAACCTTTAAAGATACGAGTTCGACAAAAGAGAAACTAAGAGTGCCACTCAATCAAAAACAGAATCACTTTGAACTGTCCACATGTGAATTCCTGTAAAGATAGATATGTGGCAGATTTTTTTGGTAGCAGGCAGCTCATCTTTTTAAATTCAAACAAATCAGCAGCAGCAGCTGGGTTTGATTTTCCTGTCCTGAAAGAGTAACATCTAACTCCCTTTGGAACATGGGAGAAAATCAAGCTCATTATACAAAAAAACAGAAGCACAAAACAACAAACCACCATGGTCGACCCTGAGCTTTCGAAAGAAACATAAAAGAAAATTAACATTTGTTTAAATAAATTGGGAGAGAATTAAATATCTGCATTCAAAGAACAATCAGTGGCAACTTGCAATTGGTGCACAACCTTCTCAGGTTGTTGGTGCTGCTGCTACCTAGCCAAATTTAAAAAAAGAAAAGAAAAAAAGTTAGGTAATGCAGGTAATACAACCACTTTGCTTTGGTGTCAGTTATACTTTGTTATAACTTATTAAAAAAGTAATAAGAAAAGTTTTTAATTTTCCTTTGTGTTAGGGAAGTTTTGCAAGAAACGATGGCTGCAGATGAAGAATACCACAGAGAGAAGTGGACTCGCTTTGGCAATGAGGTGGAGAGGACTGAGATAGATGTGATAAGGAACCAGCATCTGTTGCGCAATCGTGTTGACAAAATGGCGCTCCGGAGACAGGTAGAGAGATGAGTACCTGGATGGCTCATGTATGCATACTTAACAGTGTACATGAATAGATGCACACTGCTTTATAAATGTATTCACACCTAAGTTTTACAATGCATTTAGTACATTTTATTGGAATTTTGTATAAAAGACTAATGCTGTGCAATGTCAAATTGTTAAGGGGAAGAAAAACATGGAAGTAGATTTATTGCAAGAAATTGTTGCTTATTAATTGTCTCAAAAAACTTCTGAGGTCTTCTAAACACAAAACACCTGTTCCACTGAGATTAAATGACACACAAGACTATTTAAGAATGCAACTGATTTAGTTTATTTAGAGATGATAAAGGGTTACCTAGAAAATCCTGCTACAGTTTTTGGAATTCTAATTATTATATTCCTTCCACTTCATAGTGATGGACTACTCTGTATTGCTCTGTAACATATTTAATCACATAAAATCTGGGTAAAATGCATTAACGTTTGTAGCTCTAACTTGAAAAAATTGTGAAAATGCTCAAGAGGTATGAATACTTTTGCAATAAACGGAAAACTCAAAAAATTGTCATTTAAAAACCACTACAAATATTAGTTTTTTCACTATGTAGAAGGAATGAAAAACAGAGCCTAACATTGTAATGAACATTCACATTTCTTCACAATGTTTATTTTTTATACCTTAATCTTTTACTTCCTTGTTGTCTTTTCTAACAAATACAAAGTTTGTCATGCTTCATTTCATTTTTCCACAGAATATATTAGTTTCTTAAAATACTATCTGCATCTGCATTTCAGGCAGAAAATAAGAAGTTTGCCCATATTAACTACTTGGAGAGACTGAGTCAGAAAGCTCCAGATTTCACTATCCCTCTGAGAGCTCACACAGTCTGGGAGGGAATGACTGTGATACTGTCCTGCAGTGTCCGGGGTTGTCCACCCCCAAAGATTCAGTGGTATGAATGAGCATCTGTCTGTTCTGCATGTCATTTCTATGGCTTTAGATAATCTATTGAGTGTCTTTTTTTTTTGAGACACTACCAAATTTTAGTTGTCTTAGTCATCCAGTCTATGACTGGACTGTCAAATCTATCACTTGAAAAATGCAAATGAGAAGCAACATTTCTGGTCAAAGTATTTGACCTTGGATCCACTCCCAACTCAGTGTGCATACTTTTTAAATATGCACACTAGAAATTTAGTAGAAAATAAGATGTCTTAATGTTATGTACGGTATATACTGTATACCGTTTTTTAAAGAGCCTTATTTGCCAAAAAAATTTAAAAAAAAAATTCTACTGCAAAAGGTAATGAAATGTGGTTTTTGGTACTCATGCAATACATTATAAAGTCATTAGAAAATTGCTGTTGGCCATGTAACTATCAGTATCATAACAGTCAAATACGGGGAAAAAAAAAAAAGTAGAAATGACCTCCAGCATGTGGCCAAAAAGTCAAGACATTTTCTTCCCAAGATGAGGTCCCAGAGCTAAATATTGCACCGTGTATTAATATAAAATTACTCATGCAAATTCAGGAAGTTTGCCAAATTGTTGACCCTGAGACCTGAGTTGCTGCGAGACTAGGCGATGAAAGGGCGGAGGATATTTAGTATGCATGAACACTGAGATCAAGATAACCTGTGGCTTCTGAGTTTAACCAACCCATATGGGACCCATCAAGCCCAATGAGCTGCAAAGGTCTGGGCACAACAAAACTCAGCACATGAGAGAATGAAAGATCAAAGGCACCCCTTCTGCTGTGTACAGTCGTCCAAACTTTACCTTGATATAGAATGTTAAAATCAAGTAATCAGTAAGCAGGAGAATGTAGCATCGAAATGCAGCTTTTGTTGTCAAAGGAACATGCATGCATGACTGTCATATCAACAAAGACTATTTACTTATTCTTCAGGTACAAAGACGGTGAACCACTACTAATATCTTCCCAACCATGGAATTACAGCCTCCAACAAAATTTTAGCCTCAGTTTACTGGAGATCAGAAGGTAGGTCCAAGATTAAAAGTGTTATTAATGCTGAAAATATTTGCATAGAAAGCTTATTGTGGGAGTGGACATAAATGGATGAAACAGAAATTGAACAAGGCAAGATATTCTGGAAAATGTGGCTGGCAAAATTAAATTAAATAACATTTTTTTCCCCTTGGGGTTTGTTTTTTTTATTTATATGAACGACCCATTTGAGGTAGAGAACTACATGTGGAATAAACAGGTTTTTGTGGTCAAACATTTACAATGCATTCTTTACTCTTCAAAAGGTGCTCTCCGGCAGATGCTGGAGAGTATAAAGTGGTTGCCAAGAGTGCCCTGGGCGAAGCAATGACATTTGGAACCTTAGCGGTAAACTGTGAGTGATCTTATACATGGCGAACAAGTTATATTTTGCTCCAAACCATTATGAAAACCAAGACGGATCCTGAGATAATGAAGAGTTCACTTTCAGGCTTTATATTCGTTATGAGACACTGAAAACCTGATTTGGCAAATATCAAGCCAATAAATATTCAGATTCACAACAAAGTGAAATATCTACAGAGAAATTCAGTGCACATGTCGCTGCTTTCATAAAAATCATCCAGTGATGAGTATCAACAACTCTGCATTTCACAAATATTAAATTAAAAACACATACTGTACCTACTTATTTATTGACAACACTGCCTCCTAGTGGCTGCGTTTCAGCTGTAAAATATTCAAACAAACTCAAGTGCATCTTAATGAATTAAAATTCCTGAATATATGAAAAATTCATTTATAAATGTATTGAGCATTTTTAAATAAAGGATATTTTCTGTATCAATATTTTTAAAACAAACAAAATTAAGTGTTTTTGTTTTTTCTTGTCATTTTAAATTTTGCAATAACTAACAGCTAAATAAAACCTCAAGTGCAGTTTTTTCAGAAAATTATAGTACTACATAAAACAATTTATATGGCAGAAATGTTCCTTAGTCTTGTTATGACCTACATAACAAGACTGGTTGCTTCCTCATAACCATGAGGAAGCAAACTTATGTGATAGTTGTCCAGCAGGCAGACATTGATACCCTCTATAAAAAGAAAAAGCCACAAAAAATGTATTGTTAGAGAAGCTGGCTGTTTACAGTATGATGCATCCAATAACAGAAATGGATAGTTGTGCAGCCTTGAGAGGATTGTCAAGCAATGTTTGTGGATTTTCACAGAAAGTCTACTTTTTTAGGACAGCTGCTCCAAATTTTTGTGTGTAAAGAAACGCTTGAACCAAGGAAAACACCTCTAGAGTGCATATAAAGCAAATCACCGCAGCAGGCCCACATTTATATACTGAAATAATTTTTTGACAATCTGTATTTTTTTTGGGATACTGATTTTTGGGTGGTGGTATTTGTTGTGAGTCATAGTAATAATGACAACAGAAAAGCAATTGAAACATCTCTTTCTGTATCTTAGTGAGTTTTACTCTGAGTTGGATTATTGAAATACATGCAGTTCATCCAATTTTCAAATTTATTAAGATGAACACAGAATGTTCTGTCCATAAATAGATTATTGTGGGTAAGCAAACTGTGAACTCAGGTTTTAGCCAAACAGACAACTTCTAATTAAGCTTTTAGTCTAAGTAGAAACCACAAGTGAATCCAGGTGGGGGGGGGACATAAGAAGCTTAGTGCTAGAATAAACTGGGAAGATGCCCCTAGCTCTTATCAAAAACATTAAAACCACAAGAGACAGAAGAAGTGCTTTAAGTGTTTCAAACAGAGAAAGTAAAACAGATAAATCCAATACTTGAGAGCATCACAAACCTAATTCGGTGGCCATTAGACACCCTTCCACCTCCCAAAAAACAAACAAACAAAAACAGCAGGCTAGACTTCCTTACTATAATTATTGTGAAATAATAGGAAACTGGTTCGAACATGAACGAAACAAGCGGTCCAAACCAGTGCAAGGTTATGAAAAGCATCTTAAGAATTGAAAATGCACTACATTCAAAATGACGACGAACCAACGGGTCCTGCCACCAATAAACAACCGCTTTCACTCAAAGCAACAGCGTGGAAAAAAAAAAAAAAAGCATTTACTCACCAATAGAAGAACCGTGGGGTTGTGTTATGTAGATTCCTATTAAGTCTGCAAACAGCCTGTAGCCCCGTCAATGAGTTTCTCGCAACAATTTCTCCAGTTCTGCACAGTAAACATACATTAAAATGTTACAGTGAGTCTTAAACCGCATATTTCCATTGACCATTACCGAATTAGTTAGCTTCTCACCGTAAGTTTATGGTGGACGATGTTTATAAAAATCCACTTGCCACGCTTTTCGTTCCAGATTTCCGTTCATGGGTCATACCATGTATCTGTGTAGATTTTTGTTGTACAATAACAGTTACAGTAGTACAAAAACAAGCATGAAAATTGAGGTCTTAGTGTTGCCGTTATGGTCAGCTAATCACAGGTGAACACAATTTAGCCGTAATCAGGCCCTCCACCTGCTTTTGGTATCCTAGGAAACTGGCCTCCTTTCACGTTGTGTATCAGATCTTATTCAGTACTTCTGACTCATGAAGCCATAAAACTGGAATGAATAAGGCCTAAGTGAGATTTGCTGTGCTTTAGATATTGTTCTTGGTTATTTTAGGACTTCCTGGATAAAACATTTATGCTGTCAGAGTAATTTTGATTGGCTAGAAATTCATGAAACGCTTCACTCCTATTTTATCTTTTCTTCAGTAGGGAAAAATGGTTCTCACTATTTTTCTAGTGTCCCAAACACTTAAAAGGGGCCTTATATCCTTTTCCAGACTGATATATGATAATGCAGTGAAATTTAACACTTTGTCCCAAAACAGCAAGTGGAGTAATATAAGCAAATGACCAGGGTAGTTTGGCTGGTGTTTTTCTTTAAAGGAATGAAATCTTCATTTTAAAAAAGGATTTTGTATTTGCTTATTTTATTTTTGTCTGATTTATGAACATTGAGATCACTTTGTGCAGAATTCAAAACATTTAGGTTCAACAAAAAGACTAAAATAGAAATTATCTGTAAGAGGGAACTACTTTTTTACAGCATTTTGATTAGATTATTCAACTACTCAAGGTGTGTTCTCTTTGGGTATATTTTAAATATCTGTTTTATTTTTTAAAATAACCTCAGTTACAGAGAATATTCTGTGTTTTCTGTAAATGTGGCACTGCCCACTTTGATTTGCCTCCCTATTTTGCTACCTTCTCCTTCGTTTTTACAATGTTCTTCCTGATGTATCTTTCTATTTTTTAACCTCCCTTCCTTTCTTTAATCTGTCCTGCTCTGCTACTTCGTGATTCAGCATATCATGGAGCCATGACTGGTTCAGAGAGCTCGCAGACCACAGGTAAGTTTCAAACCAGGGCCTAATAAAAAGTGTCCCCTTTCATTTTCTCTGCCACACTTTGAAGCTCCCCTTTTTTCTTCTGTGAAGGAGGGAGGTCTGGGTGGCTTTGAAAACTGTGGCATGACACTCAGCAGTGCTATGTGCCATGCTTCCTTAAGGAAGATGTGGTTGGATTGAAAGGGTGCAGTGCATCGCTGGTGTTTGTTTATCACTGGATTTATGTTTCTCCATGGGTGTTTGTAGATGTAAGGGTGTTAATTAGATATGAGTCGGTTGCTGCAGGGATAAAATGATTTGCTCATATCTAAGCAGAAATGACAGTCATGTATATTTCATCTTGGCAGCAGCAGGAGATTTATCCCATTTTGCTCCCAGCTCTGGTAGTCTTTGACCTATATAGCCTCAACCATGTGTGGGGATCAGCAATTTTTGGCCAAAATGTACAGTTCATTGATTTATATTGCTGTTTCTACAATAATAACAAGGCTGCCCACTCATTAGAATTGATCAATTGTTCATAATGTTTGACAAGGATGTCCTGTGAATGTATGTAGAAAAAAGGCAGAGATATATTAGAAGAAAAATTTTGAGGAATGAGGTCATACATAATTGGTACTTTAGAGTTTGGCTTTAATGTGGAAGCCGAATATTTTAATCAACTAGATTTTTATTCCATAATATAGTTTCCAAGTCCTTCAAAAGCAAGAATAATCTGGGCAAGTCTGGACTTATTAGAAACAAATAGAATGTGTTTTCCAGTCGTATTCTGTCTATTCAGAGACAACCTAAATAGCAAATCTGGGATGTGCTTGATTTGCAACTTTGAATGTGCTGAAATGTAAATCTGTATAATAAGGAAACATTGCATTTCATTTAGTAAGCAATTTCTCCTGATCTTATATTGTAAATCTAAAATAGTTGAATTAGGCCATTATTTGTTTGTAGGCGTAAAATTAGATTTTAAATGTATATTTATAAAGTTTTTGTCACTTTGAATGATTTTAAATTGGAGACATCCCTGAAAATATATCAAGATTATGCGATTTAATCTAGTTAACAATAGTATGTTCCCAGAAGCTCTCTGTCTACAATCAATATAGTACATTTCCCCAAAGTAAGAAATCAGATAGTAATCATTTTGAAT
Source organism: Brachyrhaphis roseni (assembly GCA_903066815.1). NCBI lineage: Eukaryota > Metazoa > Chordata > Actinopteri > Cyprinodontiformes > Poeciliidae > Brachyrhaphis > Brachyrhaphis roseni. The sequence goes on from CAEFZY010077734.1 coordinate 25,357, forward strand.
GAAGTTTTATCAGCGTCTAGGAGAAGCTCATCGTAGAAAATGTCCTGTAGAGTTCCATGCCCTCTTTTTTTTTTATCTAAATGATACTTGGTTATCTCATGAGAAGAAGATTCTCTTCTTCAGCACAAATCAGCCAATAAACACAAGTGCAACTGTGGCAAATTTATCTTTGTCATCCTATCTTCGAGGGTTTGAATAATGACAAGCAGATATGTATTTTAACTTAACGGTGATTTAGCTTAGCAGAATATAATTATCATAAGAAACATTTTGCTGTCTGTTTGTAACAGATTCACTCCAGACAACCAGATTTGACAAGTTGCTTGAGACACATGTTGGTCATGCCCAGATTTTATGGATTGATGCCTTGGTAAGCCAGGAAATGACTGATAGCAGAAGGGAGCTGCTTACTTTCAAAATGTGCCACATTTTCAGCTTTACTGTTGTTTTATGTAGTGTTCCCACAGGCTACTTCATGTGGAGGTCTTTTGTGTTTGTGGTCTTTTGTATGAAGGGTTTATTTTTTCTTATGGTTATACCACTCAGCATAAAAATATCTTTTTTAATTAGCTAAAAACCCTCTGGTTTTCTTTCATATCCTTTCATTTCTGATACTGAAGAATCTGGGTGAGTTCCCTCCAGACTACCAACAAGTGGATATCTTTGCACACATCAGTTTTGATGGCACAATGACAGAATGTACCTACATTTCTCATCATCTGGATCCTTACCTGTAGTTCAGTCAGTTCAGAACAAGTTCAAAAGAGCATTCACTCAAAATATTATCCTTTTGTTTTCCTTCCCATCTCTCTCTTCTTTTTTATTATATTTTTATGACATCGCATTGCTTGACCTTCTTCCTCTTCTGCCTCTTCTAGGCTTGCAGCAACAAAAAGAAGCCCAGTTTGACATATCCTTTCCACCTACCTGGGTAAAGGAGGGCAGTGGCCTCTGCCTGCAGTGTACCTTCACATCAGAACTGCTTCCTTTCCAGCAGGATGTCCTCTGGTTCAGAGATGGTAGTGCAAGTCGCTTGTGGCACATTTTTGGTAATTTAAATATGGTACACTTCTGACACTCAACCATGCTGTCATCCTCCAGGCATACAGTTGCAGCAGTCCAGCAATGTGGACATTAAGACATCTGACAGTAAATCCATCATCACTATGATGGCTGCATACAAGGAGAATGAAGGTGTTTATAGTGCCAGACTGAGGACCAGGGATGGAATTGAGGAACGCATGGCTTTTGTCTACCTTAAAGGTGAGAAATGAGATGAAGGAGGAGGTCATAGTGTTACAAATTAGTTTCACTTTGCATTGATTAAAAAAGTGACTTGCAAGAGTGATCTTACCACCTTGGATCTTTTTGCATTTTGTTACATAACCACAAAAAAACACAAAGCAAACATTTTACTAGAATACACATTTTTCAGTTTACTTTCATGAATTAGAAATGTGAGACACACATTTTTAAAACAATCTACATGTTAAACAATGTTCTCTACACAGAAGAGACCAAAAGTTTCCTTTTTGACCAATTTCTAAAATTCTATATATAAAATTGTATTATGGCAAGTTGTGCAAAAGTTCATCAGGTGTGAATGCCTTTGCAAATGTCTAGAGTCACAGTAAAAATTTAAATTTAAACCTGTCCAACCAATTCTTTTTAAAAATGTTTTGGTACGAATCATTAAAAGCTGAAAATTCTGGCCATCACTGTTATATCTTCTTGTAAAATTTAAGAACACTGCCAGCTGTAGTTTTTTCCTTTGTCCATTAAAGATTTAGTAAAACAATAAATAAATAAGAATAGGAAAGACCAAACTGTAAAACAAACAACATTCTAGTTTGTGATTTTTCTACCCAGTTTTACTTTCAGGATCTTCTAAGTCTCTTCGACAATGCGGGGGCACTCATGGAAACTACCTTGAGCCTCTCAAAAACTTGGAGCCCAGATTTCTTTTACAAGTCAAACTCGATGTTTTTCAAACTGACGGGTGCTTTCGGAGTCACCTTTAGAGCTTGGAGTGTCGAATCATCATTTGCTGTCCCATCCTAGATAAATAGTATTTGAGCAACCTCGCCTCCTCCAAACACTGGTCGTCGTCACCAAATTCTGGTTTTGCTTTCATTTCCTGTCAGCAAACAGCAGTGATTCATACACTGAAATTGCACCATCAATCAAACTGTTCTGCAGCGGACAGCTTGTTAACTTTGTTCTGTGGAACTATATGGTCTTCATGGACTGCAGTTTTACCTCTGACACTGCATCTGCAGAATGTATATCAACCACTTGGAAAAACGCTCAGCTTTGTGAGGATGCTTGGCTCATATTTGTTTTTCATTGTGATGCAAGTGTGTGTGCCTCAGAAGGAGTTTGATATGCTTTGCATCATTCATGAACTTTGTGTTTACAACATATGGCTCCAAATACAGAAAAAGCTTTCTGCAAAGCTTCTGTTATCATCTTTTCTCAGCCCTTGGTTGCAAACATTAAAGAGTAGATACTTTTTAACAGTTGGAGTAACTAATTAGTAAGTCTTCTAACTTCTCTGCAAGTAAGCTTCCTGATTAATTCAGTTGTTATATTTGCATTGCAAGCGTGTATAGCATTGCACAAAAAAACTTATAATTGAAGGTCTAAGGGATAAAAACAGATAAACGTGATGGCGACTTCTTTCTGTTGTTTAAAAATATATTTCTAGCATGAGAAACCGGTTTGGAAACGTCTATCTATTTCTTCAATCCCTTCAAAAAAAAGACAGATTTTCTGTGTGTTTTTGTAGCTTCTCTCTGTCTTTGTTTAAGTTACATCATGCATGCTTGATCTAGATTCTTTGGTTATTTTTACTGCTTATATAAGAGCAAATGCTAACCAATAAAAGAGTTTAGATTAAGACTTTTTCTGATAAGCAAACGTTCCTTTTTTTTTTCTCTTTTGTATTTGTTGCATCCACCATCCTTCCATAATAATTAAGTGTTGGATTTTTTTTGTCCTAACTTTCAGCATTCTTTTTCTGACTCACTACTGTTCTCACTTAGATGGGTCGGCTGCAGTGCCGGGAGGTCCTGCATCTCCTTTGGCAGTGAACGTGTCCGATGTCAACAAGGACTACGTCTTTCTGACCTGGCAGCCGCCCAGTGCTGATGGAGGATCACCTGTGGAGGGCTATTATGTGGAGAGGTGAGAATCAGTCTGACCTAACCTGTACGTCAGAGTTGTTCTGCACTTAAAATATTTATAAATCACAGATTAAAATTCAAGTTAAGCCTTGGCAAAAGAGACCCACTTAAAAGTTCAATGCTTCACTCAATTTTTTGCTGCCCAGTAAGTTCAGACATTTGACTCAGTCCTACTTATTTTTATCACTGTTGGCAGTAATAGTAGCCAAGTGTGAGAATAATTACACTGTGTTTCTTTTTTTATTATCTTCTGAAGTTTCCTCCATTTGTCAGATCAGGAGCATTTACAAATGGTAACATTTTTCATTTACAGACTTTTTCAGGGATGCTTGACTCTGATTTCGAATCAGGTAGTAACGAGAAGTTTATCTCTTTTCAGAGAGCCGGCTCTTTTAGCACAACTCTCAAAGTAGAGGTAGCTCTTCTGGCTCCGAAATGACTCAATTTATTATCATCTGTAGCCTCATATTTTAACTTAACTTGGCAAATAAGAATGTATTTTATGTTGATAACTTACTTTACATTCAATGTTTTTATGAGAAGCCGTTTACTTGCCTAATTGCCTAATTTGTGTTATGTTACAAAAGCAGGTATTTTTCCTTTTGTGTAATATTTTGATCAAACTTTTAGTTTTTTTAACACATTTTGTTTAACAAAAGAAAAACAGACAACTGCTGCATTTTTATGTAACTATGCACTAGCTAAAAATTTAACAATTTGCCTTTGCATTTTTATTTATTATTTATTTATTTTTACCTGTCATTGTTTCATTATTTTCTGCATCTGTTTTACTTTCCATTCCAACTTGTCTCAGAACTGCTGTCAGAGAAAAACATCTCCACAGGGGTTGTCTTATGCACTGGCAAATTCACAGCAGGTTGCTGTCTGTGTGTGTCAGGCAGGAATAACTTTTGTGTGACCAACATAAAGGGCTACTTGGTAGAGAAATGCACTGATAGTTGTCCTCGGAGGTTCACTCATATGCAGAAAAAATTATTCCTTTCTGCTTTGCTCCAAGACTGTTTGTACCATTTTTGTCTGGCTTAGCTGCATTCAATCATTCAATACAATTTATATTCATGAAATAAAATGCAGGATTTAAGGTACGGTAGTAATAAAGACTGCAGAACACAAGTTGAGCAGATGAACAAGTTAAAAAAGTATGAAAGTTGGCGCAGAGTCTTGAATGATGCCCGCAGGTTTAAACTCCTTCAGTTTTAGAATAAAAGAGGCTTGTTGCTCTCCCAAAAATGGTCCTGAAAATATTTTTTCTCCAAAGCTGCACAGTCCTGCTTGTTCAAAGGACAATTCTGTGCAGCTTCATTTTCACTCTGACATAAACCACCGTCTTCGGGACCTCATATAAAGAAGTGTGTACTCTCTTTATTAAGTCTTTAATAATTCACTAAGCACATGTGGACTTTCATTAAGCTGTGTAATCACCTCAAGAACCTCTGGAAGAATTGAAATCCACCAGGATCCTGGTGGATTTCAAACACTTCTGTTTTGAGAATAACAACCAACCAAACAACATAAAACTATAAATTAATATATTTTCTCCTACTTAGTATTGATTTGTTCTCCTTTAGGAGTTACATTTATATTTAAAACATTAAACCTTTATAGTTGCTATGAAGATTTTCGTTACCATGATGAAAGAGAAACACAATTTCGATCCCTTTGTATGACCTGCACATGATTCAAATTGACAGTAAAGTATACAAAAGTATCTTAAATTATTTGTAAAACAAAAGGTGATAGGACAACAAATTGAAGACATTCATCCATGTCCAGATCTGCCATAAAATTTGTTAAGGATGATCAATTAGGGGTAACTAAAACTGAATTTCACTGTTAGCAAAGGATAAATTTAGGCAGAACATACTGAATAAAAACAAATGGCTTTCAATGCATTTTTCTAGTACCTAAACAGCATTTGTGAACAAAGCACAACAAAGACAGGTGAACACAGCAGAAAGATAAGAGAGAGAAGGAGTTCTGAAGAAAAATCCACCATCTCAAAATGAATGCAGAATAATAAAACTGCAAACCTACCAAGACATGGCCATCCTTTTAAACTGACTATACTGCTGCAGCTTCTGTTACAGATTCAGCCAACTTTGGGTCATTATGTTGTCTTCTTTCAGTCTGAAAATTCTGGCTCAATTTCCAGTGTAAAGTAGTTTGAATAGTCAGTATGAAAAATTCTATAAAAGTTCAGTCAATTTACAAATGGTTAACATTTAATTTGTTAATTAGGTAATCAATAACAGACAGAGTGATCCTTTCACACTTACATTAACATTTTGCTGCAGAGGTCCTAAAGGAATTGTCATCTCAGCTGGTTGAAGCAATAGAAATGACAGATTGAACGTGTTTCGTTAGCATTACCAACTAAGCTATGTCTGTTGAACTAGAAGGTAATTGATTTTATAAAATAGGGACTTCTAGTGGTTGCAGTGCACTACCTACTTTTATTGCTTTTCTATCTGATGCAGCAACCTGCAAGTGTTTTGCTGCATGCACTTCTTGGCACAGTGTTGCCTATAGTAGAAGTGACATGCTCAGCATAATCATTTCTCTAAACAGCACCACATTGGAAAAGCATGCACATAAAAAAGTCCAGGAGAGATTAGGGGTTCAGAGTAAATTCATTTTCAGGGGATAAATGTTTTAAGTATCTGGAAAATGTGCCTTTTTAGATTTGTGTGTGCATCATTTTCGTGTTTACTCTTGATTATGATCTCCCATCATTGTAGAAGAGAAAAATGCTCAATGTTTTCGAGTTTCATATAAGGAGAGAAAAGATGTGTTCCAGTTCCTAAGCAACCTCCTTCTTACCCTTTTCTGAATTTGTTTTGTGAAAGTCCTCTGAATTTTTCTGAACTATTTTTTACATGACCATGACATATAATCTCAGGTTGATTTCTCCCAATTATAGAGCATGGAGGGTTTACTGATTTGCTTTATTGTTGTGGGGGTTGGATTATTTTATAGTTTGTTTCTCTATAAATTGTTCACATCTCTTGTCGTGTAAATATATTTATTTGTTTTTTTTCTGTACTTGCCTAAATGTTCCTATGACTGTGATTAATCTCTTCCTCTCTTATTATTATATTTTTTTAGGTGTGACCTCAGTCAGGGAGAGTGGGTGCGCTGCAATGTGGACATTCAGAAAATATGCCACTTTCCAGTGTTTGGCCTGAAGGAGGGGGCTCTATACCAGTTCAGAGTTTGTGCTGTGAACAAAGCAGGGGTGGGACGTCCCTCCAAAGCCACAGAGCCTGTCCTCACTGCAGACCCTCTTGAATACACCAGGACAATGGGTATTACTTATGGGCTGCATGGCATTAGGAAGACACGACAATGCAATATTATATCTGGGTATTTCATTGTCAAATTCTGATTAACCCACATTTTCGTCACAAACCTCTTTGCCAAATTTTACACATGACTAGCTCCCAATACAAGACCTTTTCATTGGATTACTCAACAGTGAAGCATGTTTTGTCACTCCAGAGAACATGCCTCCAATAGTAGCATCCTTTAAGGCATTGTTTCCCATTGCACTTGATCTAAAGGTGTAATGTAGCTGCTTGGCCAAGAAAACCCATGGGCCAAGAATGGCTCCATGTTAATTCAGTTAACGTGGAGCTACCTGAAATGTACCTGAAATGGCTCCACGTTAAGAGCTATTTCAGTTAGCTGCTCTTGAGCTATTCTGCAACGTTTTATCTTTTGGGACATTAGGTCTACCCACTTTGTGACCAAGTTGTTGTTGTTTCCATTTTCTAACACTTGGTTATAATACCACTAACAACTGACAATGGGATATCTAATAATGAGAAAATTTCACAAACTGACGAATAGCAAAAAAAATAAAATAAATCTAGTATGTGTAGTAATGGATAGAAATGAGCAAATTTCAGGAAGATTTTTGCTCCAACAGATTTATCTCTGGTTATTTAGATTCAGCTGAATTTAGGTGTTTATCCAACAAGAATGAATGACGAAATTAAAATAAAAATTAGCTTCAACACAGTTTTAGTTCAAGGGTGTGCACACATTTGTTAAGTTCATGTGTATGAAATGTTTTGATTAAGGTTATGAAAGGGAAATAACCTTTCATAAGTTAAGTTCTCTATTACATTTGGGTTTAATATTATAATACCCAAGTAAAAAACAAAGAAACAAAAATTTCAAATGTAAAACCTGACATTTAGGTCTATGCTTCACATATCCAAATAAAAAGTTTAAAGCCTTTTGTGCCTCTACCATTAAGTCATTCTAATTGCTTGAAAACCACTATACATTTAGAGTTGAAAGCGATTCTCCCTGAGGCTCCAATTAACCATAAAATGTCCCACAATATGGTCCTTTTGCTTTTGTGTGGAAGCTTCTGTGTGTCTTATCTTTCTCCGCCTATTTATTCAGGCTTTTGCTTTGTGTCTCATCGACATCTGCAGTGTGCTGCAAAGATCATCAGCAATGCATTCACGACTCTCTCCTGCTGTTTATTCACCTCATCTGCCTCAGTTGCCCTGTTATACCTGCAAAGAAATGATCAGTGCCAGAAAAACAGATGTAGGTGTGCAGATTTAGATCTCATCCACAGCCGCAGGGTTATTTCTGCGACAGCATCTTAATGATATCATTGAGAAAAATGCTTTGTTTCCAAAAAGATGACTTAAAAAGTATTTCTTGGTCTTTCTAAATATTGGATTCAGAGGGGGGTATTGGGGGGAGAATGAGATGTGCGTGTGTGTAACGATGAGGACAGATGGGCTGTGGTCAGATGCCGTGGATCATTAAACACGGATGAAGGACAGACAGAAGGTTCACTTGCCTCTGGTCTTCTTTCCATCTTCCTGTGAAGCTGTTGTTCATCTTTTTTGTCTGCACCTCTAACATTTGCAAGAAAATGGTGTCATCATTATCTCTGCGTAACTCCATCACCCCTTTGTCTTCTCTCATGTCTTCTCCATCTTCTCTTATCTCAGTGGTCCAAGTGGACAGAGGAAGGACCATTACCATTACAAAAGACGAACTGGAAGGTGAGCTCATGTTTTTACTTTAGTTCTGATTCTGTCGCAAAAGGAGCATATCTAACACATGATTTACTTTTCACTGGAACACACACCACTGCCACCTCATCTGTAGGTTGCCTCAGGCTCATAGCTTTAATGCATCTCCATATTATGTTTAACAATGAGCTGCAGTAACTGTACGGCCACAGCAATGAGCATTTGCTCCATTTGCAGCTGTGAAAGGAGCAAAAAGTCCCCAGTGGTCTTCCAATAAATGCACATAATGGCTCGAGGTAGAGTGAATGTCTATGAAAGGGGGCCCGATAACCTTGACTGCATACTACACATACAGAGAATGGTGAAAGGGTGGAAGAAGATGAGGCCACCAGAAAATAACTGCAGCCTGGAGGATACAATCATACTTTTAGATTCTGCTCTATGATGGAGGCTTACCGTGAAATGCATTTACCCAGGTGGTGAGGCTTTTAATGTAATGACTAGAACCTAATTGGGAGATTAAGCTTCATTGAGATCAGTTTAAAGAGCTCAAATTTTCTTGTTGGTTGTGTTTATTTGGTTTTTTTTGGGGCATGTTTTCTTTGCTTACTGGTTTGTTATTTTTCTGTGCACATCGCTAAATAGTAGAAATGCAGCACTCGCTATAACGATTGCCAATCGCTATAGCTGATTTTTAATATCTTATTTTTGCAAGGTTTGACTGCCAACACCAATTTTGGATTATTCTTATTTCTTTTCAAAATATAAGAACATATAAGAATGATATGTGAGATGCTCTTTCAAATTTCTTTTTTATTGTAATTTTTGTGTCAGAAAAAAAACACCTCTTGTATCTCTACAGTAATTGTATGTACAAAACAAAACCTCCTGAGTCATTCTGATTACGCACTGTACTGAGAAGAATTTGCTTTCCTTTTTACCTGATCAGCTTTTTTTCGAATCTTTGCTCTCCTTGTGCAGAGGAGAGCTTTCTCGGTGCTTTCTCCAGCTCTGCAAACTCTTCAGGGGAAACAAACATAGAAACTTGCATAGTTTCAGATGGAACAACAGCAATGAACACTATTTGCCCAGACTTTCACAGTCCTTCACCGGCTTGTAGAGTCCTTGAACATTTGCTGACTCAACCTATCCAATGCTATTTGGTGCACTTGACATATAAGGAATGGAGGTTAAACTGAAGCAGAGAAGGTTTGAGTGTCTCTCCCATTGTGAGGCTGTATCAGTTTCAGCAGACGCAACTTGAAGAGTTTTACAATAAGAGGAGAAAAGCTGTAACTCAGCCAACTCTTTTCATACTGACCTTGTTTTTCTCTTGTTTTTATCCTCCTCCTCCTCACTTTGCTTCGCAGGTCAGGTCAAAGCTCCTTTTCCACCCACAGACGTCCGTGCCTGCGAGCTGAGCGACACCTACGTGGTGCTGAGCTGGACCGAGCCTGAACCCCGAGGCAGGGAGCCGCTGACCTTCTATGTAGAGCAGGTCGGTCCTTACGCCAACGCACACCTCCCCAGACACACACACACACGCCCCCTCACACACAAAGCAAGGATTTATATTTTATTAGCTCTGAAAGCAGATTAGCTGCACAGTAATTTCATTTCATGTTGTGATCATTAGCTCCAGGTCATATTAATGTTTCCCAGTTTTTAAGCAATCGGGAGTAAGACTTTTAAAAGTCTTCTGCACAACGTGTTCGTTCACTCTGTTTATTTTTTCCGAGTGTAAAGCTTTTGGTCGACAACAAAAGTTTCAAGAAGAAAGGGTCTCAAGAGTTGAACATTTAATTTTTTTCCGTTTTGGATTGTTATGCATTTCAAGCAGGGGTGCTTTCAAAGTTTTCTCCTGTAATGTGTTTGAGTGACACAGCAGGGAGATAGAAAAATGATATCTTGCTGTTTCCACAACTTACAAGGCTTGTATGAGCCACGTTAGGAGCCATTTCTCTGTGTTTCTGTCCAGTAGATACGGTATTTAATGCAGGGTTTACACTGGATGCACCACCAGTCCTTAATTAACACCAGGTCATCATAGAAAGATACAGATACTTCCTTCTTATTGCAAATTAGAGTGACCAAATACCTTAACATCCATACTTTTAGACTTCATTTACATGGGGAGAACATGCCAACTCTAAGCAGGAAGACTCCTGGGCCAGAATATGAAGCCAGAACCTTATTGTTGCAGGGCCACATATTTTTGTGGAAATTGTGTTTTAGGAAATTGTGTTTCTCCCAGAGATGAACTGGTGACACCTCTATGGCATCACCTTTGACCTGGAAAAGTATAAGCAGGTATGAAAAATCAATGGATGGAGCCAGCTCCCTCTTTTTACAATATTTTCTCAACTATAAATTTAAGGTTCAAAGTGATGACAGAAGCAGATCAAAAATGTGAGACTGACCTGTTCTTTGCAAAAATAGAGAGCCTTGGCTCCTCAATATCAACTCCGGCACTCAACATCTCCTGACTTCAATAATCAGAAAACTGCCACAGGAAATAGATTTTTATTGAGGCTTTATAAGTTACTGAGGTAATAAAACTGTCAAATCTCTCAAAGGCACCTGAAATTACTAAAGTCTGCAGCCTCACTTCTGCTTATATAATGGAGTGAACATTCAAATATCCTTTTTGCCCTCAAGCAAGCACTTTATAATCACTCTTGTCTTTTACCATACCTGCTCTTTTGTTGGTATTTCTACTTACAAAACAATGACTTACAGAAGGAAATGTGAAACCCACAAAGTAGCAACATAGAAATGCAAATAAGGAATATAAAAAGGGACCTGTTTGGTATAGCTTTAGTTTCTTGTGAGACTCTTTCAGTGATGGGTAAATAGAACTAAAAAAGAACTAATTACCCACAAAGCTATATGTCTTAATTTCAATGTGTTTTCATTTAAGGGTCTGATTAGCTGAAATACCTAAGCTATTTTTTAAATTTCCACTTTTGCGTTTTCATATATATATATTTACATAAAATGTATTTGCTTGAATCAGTCCTTGGCAGGGAAAAACAGCTGGGAACTTGCCAGTCTGGACACGGTGGTGAACTCTCCCAGGTACCCAGTGTTTGATCTGGTCAAAGACAAACAGTATTGCTTCAGAGTCCGCTCCATCAACAAGTATGGTGTTAGCGACCCCTCCGACCCGAGCCCACCAATTTCCCTTGGAAAGCCACAAGGTAGGAGAAGATGAATCCTGGTGCCCAATTATTACTTTGTCTGCTCAAAGGTCAGTTACATCATTAAGACTAAATTTCTGAGTCACCATTTACCTCCTATACAATGCTGCACCTGCAATAATTGTGCCAAGATACCATTGGCTTTATTCTGGAATCACAATACATGTGTAAAAAAGACAAAATGGAAAGATGTGGAAAAATTTTTTTTAGCAACTTATTCCACAATGAGTTATCCACATCAAATCCCCGTTACATCAATTATAAAGTTGTCAATAATATTGGAAGATTTTACATCCTTAAAATTTAAGCTTCTGGATGATTTAATTTCTAGAAAATATTTGATAAAAATGCATCAGAGAAAACAATGAAGATGCATGAAAAGCACACCTTCAAGAAACCATCTACAACACTATTCTTCCCTGTTAATATTCAATCCCCGGGATCATAAATCATGTTTTCAAAAAACTAAAAAATAAAATAAAAAAGAAGAGAAAGTTCAGTAACTAAATCAATGGACATGACACCGACTCCGGCCCCATGCAGAAGTAGATCAAACCTCCGACAAACAAACTATACATTACCCAAGGCGGATCATTTTTGCCTTATCAGCCAACACTGAGGCAAAGTCAACAGCCAAGACAATTCTCCGAGTCCTACATTAGGTTACTTGCAGGAAACAACAGAGAAATCAAATCTTTCGCAGCCAAAAGAAAAACGAGGGGCTCAAAGTCTCTTTGGATGAGTGTGAAAGTTGTCGGATGCATCTTACGCATGCAAAACACTTAAATAACACCAGATTATGAAAATCTACCTTCAGGAAAATGCTTAAAAATAAACAGTAGCAGAAAAAGGTGCTGTTACTGCAGCATGTTTTCATCCTGCCATAGAGCTACCATTGATTCTTCCCATCTCTTGTATTTTTTTGTTTTGTTTTGTTTTTGTTTTTGACATGCCCTGTATGTGGATATGTGGATAACTATAGGATTCTGAATTAAATCAGATTCAAATATCTGTATAAAAATAGTTTAGGATGAGTTTGATATTTTCTTGAATTTTGTAGGTTAAAAAGAAATTGTTCACACACTGTATGGAAATCTAAAACATAAACCTCACTCTCTCTTTCTCTAATTTATTCATCCTCGTTGGAAACCAAACGATGCAATAGACTTCAATTTACAACTAATTTTTATTTAGAAATGGTCATGAGTAAATTTCAATGAACTCATTGAACTTATTGAATGTTCTATCAGTTCATAAATTACCTCTATTTGTTTTGATGGACTGAATCTCATTTGATTCCCTTTAGCTGTGCCGCCTCCACCTCACTCAGTCATGGCCATTAGAGACACAGACACCTCAGTTCTGCTGCAGTGGCAAGAACCAAAAGACAAAGACGACATCCTGGGATATTATCTGTACTACAGTGAAGCAGAAAAACAGGAGTGGAAAACTGTCAACAACAAACCTTTAACAACAACCAGGTAAAAAACAGATTGACATATAACGTGTCTCAACACAATTAATAAATGATTGTAATTATAACATACCCTGCCATTGATCCTTATGAGTGTGTAATTCAAACATGATGTGTCTTCAGGTTTATAGTTCATGGTCTAAAGACTTGGAAGGAATATGTGTTCAGGGTGAAATCTGTGAGTCGAGCAGGAAACAGCAAATATTCAGATGAGTCTCACCCCATCCTGGTCAAATCAGCTATTAGTAAGTTCAAGAAGGATTTTGTGATGTTGTAACAGTTCTTGAAATCTTAGCAGTATGTTTTAAAAGCATGGACCCTAAATTTAACAGAGTACACACATTCAACCCAAAGAAGTGCTGAAAAAGGTTTGAGGCTCTTTTCATTGGCATGGAAGTCATTTAACTTAGACTGACCCATCTGACCCGATACTTATTTACAATTTGCCATTTAGCTTTCAGCAAATAAGTATCAGAGAATGCAAAGGGGACCTTTTTCACTTCATATGCACTTTTAGAAACCACATTGTGCTTTGGCAGGTTGCATTACATTGTAATGTTGACAGATTTGGTTCACTGCCATCAAAAATCCATCACAGTCTCGCCAGCTCTGAAATGTCCTGGTGGATAATAGCAATAGTCCAGTTCTTCCCAAGAAATACATTTTTATCAAAGAGAATATGAGCTGAATAATTCCTTTAAAACTGGCACAGATGCAACAGTTTGCAATAATAGACAGAATCTCAAGCTTTCTAAGGAAATCTTGGCATTCATGTTGTAACAGCCACGTGATAGGATACTTTCACCATTACCTTTCACCTCTAATTCTTTTGTTTGATTGTTTTTTTCCCCTCATTTCTGCAGATGTTCCCTCATCTCCCTCTGCTATTGCCCTGCTGCTGTGCACCGAATCAGAGATGGTTCTGGGCTGGAGGGCTCCTTCCTCTAACGGGGGAAGCTCTGTTCGTGGCTACTACCTGGACCAGAAGGAGAAGGGCATGGAGATCTGGAGAGAGGTCAACATAAAACCTGCCAAAGAGAAGCAGCTCAAGGTTGGTTATACCTATTTTCATAGGTTGGTGAATGGTTTTCTTATTACTATAAAACAAAACAAAATTATTACAGAGATGACATAAAAAATACTCTCTTCAACATCTTATATTAGCATTGAGCAAGATTAGCACAACATGAAACCTGTTACATTGACTGATGACTAATACTGCACGTCTACCTGAATATACCATTACCATGGTGAAATGGTATAAAGAAAATAATAGGTTTCAAGGTCCAAATAGACTTACAAAAGGATTTTTAGTAACAGGATTAAGGGTTTTGAATGGATGCCCTGAATAGTAAAGTTTTTTCTATCCACTTTTGCTTTTCTTGCAAATAATTGGCAATAATAGCAAACCATCATTCATTCTATCTGCCTGCGCCACTAGGTAACCTGGCTGTGTCCATGGAGACTCCTAGCAAAGTAAAATTGGTATAGTGCTTCACCAAGAATACAAGAGCTCCATAATTAGATGTTTTATAAATGTGTGAGAAGCTGATTTTATCTCCTGAGGGAAAAAAAAAAAATCAAGGATAAAGCCAATTAGAATGAAAATGGCTATGCACAATAACTGACCCCTCATGTTGTGTCCTGCAGGTTTTAGAACTGGATATTGCGTTGTTAGAAAAAAGTCATTTCAGCACTTTCATAAGATGACAAGAAGCGCAATCTTTTTCCAGCATGGGGTGTTATTTTAATCAAGATGCTGATTTCTTGGAATCAAATGAATCATTTAAACATAAATTGAGCTGCTACTTTTAATCAAAGCAGTTTTGCTTCTTTGAATTGGAGTTTTGCTCATGAATTAAGCCTAAAAACCTTTAATTTTCTATACATCAAGAAGAAACCTAAAGTCATGGTGAAAGAGAAAGTACATCCTCTGTCTGTTTTAAAGCTTAAATGTAGACAGGGCCATGCAAAAAAAAAAAAAAAGAAAAAAATCATATTTATACACAATCACTGTTTGGAAGAAAGTGTTCTGGAAGCTTCCTGTTGTGGGAAAGTTAATCCTCAGCAGGAAAAAAAGAACTTGTTAGAGTCGATGCAGAACATCCTTGAAGAAAACTGGTAAATTAGAGGATGAGAAAGGTCAGATATTGGTGCAGAAGCTCCCCATCGAGCAGGAAAATAACCCTAAACATACAAAGAAGAGCCACTGTGGAATGACCCTGATCAGGAATCTCAAACTCAAACTCTTGATGACTGGGTTCCTGCAGCAGTATGACTGTCTGCTTCAACATGACTCAAATAATTAGCTCATTAGTTGAGCTCTTTCGAGGTTGACTACCTGCCACAAGGCAATTTGGCCATTTTATTCAGGTGTGGAGAAGTGAGGATTTAGCTAAAAGTTGCAGGACACGGTCTTTTGAAGACTGAAGTTTGAAACCTTTGGTTCAGATTAAAGCATGTTAATGTATTAAAATGGCCTTAAAGTTCATACATAAATCTACTCAAGAATCTGTGGACAGATGTATGAAAATATATGTTTAGAGATTGTCAAATTTGACTGAGATTGAGCTATTTTGCAAAGAGGGTAAAAATATTAGATACGATAGACTGGTAGCTATATATCAAAAGACTTGCCTCATACGTTTAAGAATATAAGTTGCTAAAAAATAAACAACTATGTGTTCATTCTTTTACTCTTCACAATTATGCACTATTTTCTGTTGATCTATCACAAACAAGTCAAGCAAAATACACTGAGGGTAGTTGTAACATAAAAACTTTATGGAACCTTTGAAAGGCAGGCATTTATTCTTTACGAGGTTTTAAAATTTGAAGAATGACAATATACTTTACAAAAAGAAGAATAAACTCTCCACATCCCTTGGTATGTAAAAACACTCCATTTTAAATTCTAGCGGCACACTTAAAAGTACTAGAAAAAAAAGTGCTCTAAATTTATTTAATTTAAAAAAAAATCTCCAAAAGTATACAAACTATCCTTTATACAAAAAAGGATAGTTTGGGTGGAATCTATTTCTCAAATTTATTACTAATCAATCATTGAGTACTTACTTCATAAGTAACGTTTGTTGAGACTATTCTTTGATTTATTACTCGGTTCCATGGTTCACTGGGTAATTTGCAAATGTTTTATTCTAGCCTTCAAGTCTTTATAAGTGAAACTATTGATCAATTTTAGAGGTGGGGGAAAAATCAACTTGCAAGTCTGTAACAGGATTGTTTACAATAGTGTTATTAAAAAAGTGGAGTAACTTTAGTTGTCAGATATATATATTGGCAACAAAGATTATTTCACCTGATTATTAGAGCAGCAGGTCAAGTGTTCAAACAGGCAACTTTTCTTTCCAGAGAACAAAGGTTCATCAATCAGTCAGTCAAATGTAGCCTGATTGCCCCCTGGTGGCAGAAGTTTAATTTTAAAGACACTACCTATGCATTTCTCATGCTGGACTGTACATCGGTCTGATTGATTTGTTGTTCAGTTTAAATATATCATGCAGGAAAGGATTTGCACCTAATGAAGAAAGGTGCAGGTGTGACATAGCAGCTTTCCGTTAGCGGCTGCTGCTGTTATGAAAAAGCTCCCTTTGCTGTGGTCAATTAGTTCCTCTGAGATAGGCAGAGGCTGTAGAGGTTCGCAGCTGTTTGCCAAGGCGATAAGGGCCTTAGAGTCTAAGTGGCTGTGAATAGGAGGATCAATGAGCAGATCAATAGGCCTGAATCCCTTCTCCCCCTCGAGCGAAAAATGTCTCAGGAGCTCAGAAACATGTTTCAGCACCAGTAGAGCTAATAACTTGTAAACAGTCTAAATTCCTGAATCAGGCAGAGTGAAGCTGTATAAGTGGAGAACATTTCCCCCTGATTGGACTTTTGTATTTATGCTTTGGTAAACCTGAGTAAAATTCACAAAGTATGTTAGATGAGTTTTTCATTGAAATTAAAAAAATGACCATTTACAAAGCAGAATTTAAAACAAATAAAAATTACAAATGAGTAAATAATAAAATGATTTGTTTTAAATGTATTTCATTTCTAAAGATCAATTCATAACAGCAAAGTAATAAAGGAAAAATCTGAAGAAAAAGGATGAGTGATAAAAGTCAGACCAAATTAAACAAATTGTTTAACAGAAAAACGTTTCCACTGAGATAAGTTGTGTACCTGCTATCTGGGAACAATGAGATCCAGTGGGATAATGGGAAACAATCAGTTTGTTGAGATAAGATGGACCAAGGCCATTCAGGCCTCTAAATGTAATGAGGATTTTAAAATCCATTCTAAATCACAGAGACCCAAGGTAAAGAGGCTAAGGTGAGAGGAATGTGATATTTCCTGGGTATACCAGTCAACACTTTGCCTGCAGCATTGGAGATCTGCTGGAATAATAAGGAGGCAATATTTTAACTCCAAGTAAAATTGTTGTGCAGTATAGCTGAGATTTGACGAATACATGGAGATTTTTCCAGTACTTTACTAAGACAGAATGGCTTTAATTTTGGTAATATATCACTGATGGTAAACATTTAGCATGTTGTAACCACTTTTTAATTCTTGTAAAAAATATATATATATATATATCCCATGCATCAGCACCTTTCAACATCTTGTCAGCTTTGTTTGCCTGCAGGTATCAGACTTGAAAACTGGACATTTCTACCAGTTCCGTGTCTTTGCTGCCAATGCGGCTGGCGTTGGAAAACCATCTGACGCCAGTGAAGCATTTCTGTGCGAGAAGTGGACAATGCCAGAACCAGGTGAAAGCTAAATTCTCATCAAATCCATGCGAATGCCTATATATATGTGAAATAAATCTTGTGTTTGTAGTGTTACCTAAAGATTTTATGTCTCTATACTGGTTAGTTGTGGCCAAAATATTTTAGCCTGACACAAATCTTGTTTTTGTTTATTGCAAACTTCCCTGCCTCAGTTTTTATGGCTTCAATTTGCATCAAGTGAAGGTTTCTACTGAATGACTAAATGAATCAATGCAAAGTTCATGAAAGTCAATGACAATTTACTTAATCACTAAAACCTAATCTGCTCTGTGTTTTAGCCCAGCCAAAAATTACCTGCTTTTAGTGATTTTCTCATTAGTCCAGGGGAAAGATTATTGAAGACAGAGGAGCTGATACACATCACTGACAGCATGATTGAATTAGAAGAGCAGAGTGGTTGCTTTAAAAATGTAAATCCTTCTTCTGTTCTCAGCACAAACGGCAAGGCTATTGCACCCATTTATTGAATAAATAAGGACCTCAAGCAGATAAATTTACTGTGTTGAATAAAGATCCAGATTGATCAAGAATGTCCAGAATGTCTCCTAAACATGATTCAATTAAGCAGTCTGGTCACCACCAGTGTAGAGTTTGCTGGAGACGGACAGCTGGCATGTGTGAGTTTTTCTGCATGCACAGTTGGACAGAGACTTTCTGATTGAAAAAGAGCAGCAAAGAAGCCACTTCTCTGGAAGATGAACGTCAAAGACAGATAGAAACTCTAGGAAAGACCAAGGTTATGTTGCAGAGCAATGGGTTAATGTTACCTTCTCTGGCTAAGTCCCTTTTTGGAATAAAAGTTAGAAGAAAAGTTTAACACTGCCATGAATCTGCCTGTATT
The DNA here is from genome assembly GCA_903066815.1 of Brachyrhaphis roseni. Lineage (NCBI taxonomy): Eukaryota > Metazoa > Chordata > Actinopteri > Cyprinodontiformes > Poeciliidae > Brachyrhaphis > Brachyrhaphis roseni. The sequence goes on from CAEFZY010077734.1 coordinate 43,880, forward strand.
CATGTTATTCTTTGCAAAAGACATATTATCAAACCAGCCAAAATGTGATTAGAGAAGCCATGACTGGTAACAATTTGTGTTTGCTATAGCCGTGCTTTTGGTAAGTAAATGAAACATCCTGCCTAATGTTGCTTACAAAAGGCTTCAGTTATGTCATTACCCTTAAGGCTGCTGTTATTGTTCTGTTCTATCAGACCAAATCGCACATAAATTACTGTGATGAAATCCTTAAGGTTAAATTCAGACAATAATTTCCAAAAGTTTGAGTAAAATAGAGAGACTGGTAATTATTTACAGGAGTGTGGTCTCCTCCTTAGGGATCTGATTATATGACCCACAATTTTACCCAATAATACGAAAATGATTTGGTGCTATTTTTTTTTTTTTTCAAAGTATAGCACAATGTCACAATAAAAAATGGTTAAGCAAGTGGCTCAGGATTAAAACACTTAAATTTCAACTCTATATCCTAGAATTGGATTCAATTGAGAACATCTAATTGTGTCATTATTTAAGCTATGATCAACCAAGAACGCACTACTAATAATAATAATTTGGCTCAAATGCTGATGTCCTGCATGGTAACCTGTAAATATTGACACTTTGCATAAACCTGCTGTGTTTCTCAATAAAAACCTTTGGAAGACAGTAAATGTTTATTGCCAAAGATCAGTATAACAGAAAAAAAATTAGAGAGGAACATTTCCTGTTAGCTACAATTTTACACTCAAAAGCTACAAACAGTTGGCAGACAAAACTAGTTGTGGATTTCACAACTTGCACAAACAAAAGTGATAACAAAAGCCACAACTTATTGTTAAATTAAAGACGAACTCCACAGTTAAAAATCAGCCATTCCCGTGAGATTCATTTACCTAAGAGCTTTGGGAATTTGAGCATCCGTCAATACTCTGCTGCCCTGCAGTTTTTACAATCTGTTTATCAACCCTAGCTGCGGAGGAGAGGGGAGATAGAAATAAACACCATCCATCACCTGCAGAATCCATTTCCACTTGCTGCCATTTTTACTTTTATTTAAGCTGCATCTCTAATAGTGTATGTAGTCATCTTGCAGCAAAATAAACAGGGCAGTATGAAATACCAGGATAATAATATGCTGCCTGCCTATTGTACCATTAAAGCACACAATAATAGACGAGGTCAGTGGTTAAATGAATAGTAAAGTGGTTGAAATAGCAGCCTTGAGTTAGAATTAGCTATTAACTATTTACCATGCGTGGTTCATGTTTGATTTGTTCTTGAATATCATTGCTGGTGGGACATTTATAATGAGAAATAATCATTTAACTCTAACTGTACACTATTAAAAGGGTACAGGCTTCGTTTTCATAAACATGCACTGTAATTTCAAAATACTGTATAATTACTTGAACCACTCAACACAGAAGCATAAAAACATAAATGCTTCAACCTTTTCATAATCTTATAAAGTTCTATTGCTCACGTTTTTTTTCCCATTTTCAATCACGTCCTCTTATTTGAATATGACAACAGATCCTGTGAAAAAAAGAAAAAAAAAGTATGAAAGTAGAGACCAAAGAAAAAATATCAGGCTTTAAATGACATCTTCTGCAGATAAATGTAGCATGTCATCAAAGAATAGCAGCCAGGACCCAAGTGATTAAAATCCCTCAGTTTTTAATTTATATCTAAATGCTTAGCTGATAATAATGATCAGAAACTTTACTTTAGGCTCCCTGTATCTTTAAATCTGTTCCTGGCAACTCTTTGGAAGGAGCTTATTTCAGTCTCTTGCATGACCTTGGTCCTTGGGTCATGATCTGTATCTTGTGACTGTAGGCAAGGATTGGAACATAAGTCTGATTGATAAATCAAAAGCTTCCCTTTAGGCTCAGCATTTTCTTCACCAAAACAGATCAGAGCAGAGCCCACATTACTGCAGATGAGGCCCTAATCTGTCAATCCAGGTCTTGCTCCATCCTACTGATGATCAGAACACCAAGATACTTTAACTCCTCTACTACAAGCAAAGGTAGGGAGAAAAACCAATGTGTGAGTTGAAAATGGCAAACCCATCTGACAGAGTCTGATGGGTCTGACCCCCTTTTTACCTGATTTTTGTTACCTTGGCATTAACTGAATTGTTATACCCTCATTTGAAAAAAAGCTTTGAATAAAAGCATCTATGAATGGACATAATTTGATGTTAAACATGATTCAGTTACTTTTAGCTTGAAAAATAGCCAAGCTAATTGTTAGAATTAACCATTTAACTATTTCCATTCTGAGGTTTCTAATTCACAGACATGGCTGATAGTGTGCAACAGACATAAGATTAGTGTTGTCAAAGACTCTTACACCAGTAAATTAATAAAACAAGTAAATAGAAAAAATCAGGATCTTTGGCTGTTTTGATAACACTGGACATTGAGTTAAGAAGCCCATTTTGTACCTAAATTATTCAAATGAAAAGCATTTCTCAGATAATGATGAATTTTTTGTTCTAGACAAAAAAATTAACAAAAACAGCTAAAATCTGTGGAAAACCCTTGACATTTTTTCAGATTGCACAGAGAACAAATTAAGAACTAAATTAATTCTCTGTGGATTACCTAAATAATTCAGACCCCTACATTCAGTCAGAGGTTTCCAAGGAGGAGTAATGTTTCCAAACCCTTATTGTTGGGTTTTGCAGCACCTTCAACTGTGGTAAAGCAGAGAATCTAAATTGTTTGAAGAACTTTTAGTAAAAGGGCAGGCAAGCAGGGTAGAGGAAAAGATCCCAATGCCCAGTTCCTTATTTCTGAACTCTGATGGTCCAATTTAATCCAACGACCAAATCAAAGTCCAGAATGTAGAAATCACTACTTGGGAAGAGAGTAGAGTTCAAACACCAAAATGACGCAATAATAAAAAAAAATCCAACTCACTATCTCCAACAGGGGAAATGCAGAGGAAGGGTCAACAAAACAGTCCAGGGCAGAATCACAGGTATCAGGGTAATTGCTTGAACTTGTGCTGGAAAACTGAGACAGGGCTGCAGCCGATTTGGCAGGGGCTAAGAAGAAAAAGGTGAGTTTTATAAGCAGTAGGACAGAAGCAGACAATCAGGCAATTACAGGGAGAGTAATTGATGCATTCACAACTGTCTGGGAAAACACTTATGAGCTGCAACAGTTACATCTTTATTTTATTGTATTTTTTTCAAAATGTATTTATGCTTTAACATGAGGTAAAATGTAAAGGCAATGCAATAGTTGTATAGTTAACAGTGTACCTTTAACATACAAACATAATTGGGCTAGAACAAACCCAATTATAACCACACATATATACCTACATTAAATGGGTCAAATCAGAGTAAACATACTGCATTAGCGGACAGAAACAGATACATCAAAAAATAAACAAAATAAAAAGAAGCACAGTACTAAATATATGACATATATCTCTTTCCCTCAACCCATACAAACACACACTCAAAAATAAGATTTTTTAAAAATATATAATAATAATAATAATAATAATAATAATAATAATAATAATAATAATAATAATAATAATAATAATAATAATACATTTTAAATAAATAAATAAATAAATTCAGGTGGCAGGGGATACTTCTGTCAATATATCAGTCAAACTTAACTCAAGAAAGAAGATGAAAGACAAAGAGATATTGATAAGAATAATAAACATCAGCTACATACGTACCACCTTATCAGTCTGGAATATTAGGGAAATTAATCTTTCTGAGGGCTCTTAACAAGGGGCTCCACAAACCCAAAAATCTTGTAGAAGAGCCTCTTAAAGTAAAACGGATTTTCTCAAGTTTAATGAAATACAGTGTAACTAAGCCAATGGATATATGATGGAGGTTGAGGCGACTTCCATTTTATTTTAATCACTCTCCGTGCCAAAAAAGTCATTTGGATTTTTTTAAAAGATGAAGTTTGAAAGCAGTAGACAGCTCTTGTTTCTCCTTACAGATCTCAATACGCTCACATTTCTCATATCGCAAACATAACTAGATATGACAAATCTTGGGATTTGAGGAGATAATTTTTCCTTAATTTATATGTAAAATTATTTTTTTTATTATACTTATTATTAATATAAACATTACCGACCACATACTAATTCACCCGATCTTTAGACGTATATGGCAAGAGAGAGGAAAAGACATTTGCCTTGCTCAGTTCTGTATTTTGTACCATTAATATAGGAAATGGAGACAGGGTCGGTAAAATGAGCAGCTCATTAATCTTGGCAAATGGGCTTTCCTCTATAACATTAATAATTTAAAAATGGCTAAAAATCATTCTGCAAATTGACTTCCACGTGCAGCATTGAAGTCAATCTGGGTAGATTAGGAATCTATGATCTTATTTTCAACTTGACTCATATTCCCAATTTATTTGTGGTTTGGAGATGTTTCCTGTGTGTTGCTTATCCAGTTCTCTGGTCCTCAGGTTGCCCGTATGACCTGGAGTTCAGGGAGGTGAGAGACGACTACTTGGTGCTCCGATGGGCGTCTCCGCTCTATGAGGGTCAAAGTCCAGTCAGTGGTTACATGCTGGAAATGAGCCAGGGAAACCAGTCAGACATCTGGACGATTCTTACTGCCAAACCTGTTTCTGAAACTCATTACAAGGTGAGAGGCACAAAAAAATATGTTTACCAAAGGCGCCTGGATCAGATTTAACTTCAAAGTATATTAAACAGAGGTGTGTATTATTATTGCATAACCCAATTGGAAGAAACTGTTCATATCTATGTCTGCAGCGTTAAGGTTTAAATCATTAATTGAATTATTTCAGTGAGTTGTAAACAATGAATCTGCTCCTTGTGGCATCTAGGTGACAGGTCTGCAGACAGGTCACACCTACTGCTTCCGTGTGTCTGCTGTTAATAATGCAGGAGTTGGTCGTGCTTCCCTGCCCTCTGAGCCGGTCACAGTTCAGACCCAACCAGGTCAGTTTACTGGACTGATATTAGAATAGAACTTTCTATAAACCTGTGCTGTCATTGGTTTATTAGCCTAATCAGGCCAAATTTGTCTATGGATAAGAATACTGAAGAGGATCTTGAATAGCATGTATTATTTGCCTGTCAAGACATGATTAGATTGTCATAATTTAAAGCTAAATCTAACTCTCCAGAAGACAGAGGACAAGGACATTTCCCTAAAATATAATTTTTTTTCTGTTAAACAACAAACAGGCCTTTTACAGAAACTAGCCAGATGTATTTTATGATGATTTTTTTGGCAACTAGAAATGCTTTAAAACAGATGACTGTTGCTTTTGAAATGGAGGAGAAAGTGTAAAGAGTTTCATCTATAGCAGTATTATGTCTTTAAGAAAATTGAAGTTCTTTAGAACATTTCCTAAACCCTTGTTAAGCTTTGATACACTTACACTAACCAGCCCATGCCTAGTCATCACAGCTGTTTTGAATTTTTCAGGAACCAAAGAGATTAAGATCGGTGTGGATGACGATGGGTTTATATTTTTGGGCTATGAGGCTGTTAAGATGAATGACGATAGCGAGTTTATCTGGAGCAAAAATTACACAGAACCCATCGATTCTCAGAGAACGAAAGCAGAAACCACAAAGAACAGGTAAAATTAAAACAAGTAACTTGTTCTGTTTTTTTTTAGTTAGGTTCCGTTCAGTTACTACTTAATTAATCATGACACATTAGTTATATTAAATATTAAGTTGCATTTTAGGTGTATTTCTTATCAATAAAATTGTGGTTTTGAATTGTGTAAGATCTTTTCATTTTGAAGAATAATTGCTCCCTTGGTAGAAAGGAGTTTTAGCACAAAGTCTGACAGCAGACAGAGTCTACAGCAGACTTTTTGCTACAGACTCAAGAACACAAAGCTGAGCTTTATTGTCTTTTTACTTTATTGTTTGTCTATCAGGTCAGTTGTTACCTTCACAGACCCATCTGAGGAAGATCTGGGTCTGTACACTATGGAGATGAGTGATAGTCCTCAGCTCTCATCCAGCTATGATTTTACAGCTGAAGGTACTTCCTGAACACCAGTCTCATTTTAGGAATGAATTATCGTTTCTTCTGAGACATTGCCTTTATCCATTCTTCTACAATATCATCCAGAGACACACACTTTACTGTTCTGTTTTGTGTTTCTTTTAAAAATTATCTTATCTTCTACTTCTATATATTCTTTTGTCTTCTTTTATTTTTAGACCTCGAACGTCTCAAAGATCTCAGCTGGCAGGTCAGAAACCCATGTACGTACCATCACTGAGGTGCAAAGGTGCTGAAAATCCAAACCTCAATAATCTGTTATCCTGCTGTATATTATTTACAGTATGCAGGTTTAATGCTGTTTTATAAGTTTTATGATCTGACCTGATCTGTCTTTGATTTCACTCTGCAGTGATTGCACTGAAGTCAACTTGGCAAGTGGAAGTGTCTGAGAAAGGCAGCGTGCGCCTTTGGCTTCAAACCGAGAGTCTGAGTAACTCTGCTGAACTCCGTCTTGTTTTTAACGACCGGGAAATCTCCACCTCTCCAGTACGTTTGACAGATATCTTATCAGATGATGAGCTGCAAGTACTTTGCTTGGATTGTTGGATCCAATGATTCCTGCCTATTAAACCGAGCTGTGAGCTGGCATATTGACAAAGAGCTAAAGGTTACTTTGCATCTTTGCCAATTTATGCCCTATTTTTGTACCTAAATTTTGCATCCATTTTGTGCCCATAAACAAGTCACTTTGTACTTATGTTCTGGAAATAATATGTAGGTTGGATCAGTCAACACTTGAAAAATGAGTGTCTCTGATCACAACAAAACAACTCTTTGATCTCCTTCTAGTCTATGTTATTTATAGGAGTCAGAGAAACAAATATAAGGAGATTATGGAAAATCACTTCAAATAGATTTTTGTGAAGCCATGTGAAAAAGAATGTTGCAAAGGCATGACGATGGCAAATGGCCACGTGAGGAAAAGCTGATTTAAATATTCTGTATGATTTTTTTTCTCCCTCTATCTTTTGAATGTTTACATTATTGATAAAACAATATGAAGTATCCAGGATTTAAAGTCAGGGACTTATGTTAGTCCAGATGTTCACGTTGTCAGTATGGTAGTTTCTAAATACTAATATTATTGTAAAAAAAAAATTTATTACAGAAGCCTGTGATCAGATTTAAGTGTTATCTACTTTGTCTTCAGGTTTTAAATACAAGGATAGTCACACACAAGCTTGAAAGAGTTTTTTGGTTTCTGTATTATCAATGAGTTTATGTGTGCATCTGTCTTCCTAACAAGTCAGCATGAGCCCAAAACAGCAATTAGTGCTCTAATAAACATCCTGCAAGGCAGGAAGTAGATGCTGTCAGCAAAGATGAAGAGCAGGTGAGTACGGCAGCAGAGAGGTCTGGAAGCTCAGTTAATTTAATTAAGTGTGGAAGACGAAAATACCGCCTGAGGTGAAGATAGAGATAGCACTCACATCTGAAAAAAACATGTCACACTTGGTTAGTTGCTAGAGAGCGACTCAAACATTCAATATTGATGATTTATTTTTGTAATTTTTAAGTTGGTAAATTAATAAATACAGAAGGAGGTAAGACAATAACCAATGTTTTAAGAATAAAATGGTTTATTTTTGTCCTTCCTAAACAGGAAGGATTATGCATTGATTATTGTTTTTTGTACAGTGTGTAAAGTCTTGAATCATCTCACAGTCCTTATATTTGAGCATAAAATGTGTAAATGAATCAATGTTGTCCTAACAACAGACAATTTTAGAAAAAAATATTCTTCTTTTCTTGACTTGCTCTTTATCATAGTTATAGTCAGGGACAGACACTGAAAGCTTGAGTGACAACTTTGTTTGGTGTTTCACAAAAATAATAATAATCACTTACTTTTGACATGCAAACCTAAACAACATAAAAATTATTTTATATTCCTATTAAACAGGTTACAGTTCAACATATAACGACCTTCTATTTCTATTCTTTCATTTCCCAAGCAACTTGTATGTGAATTCTGATTTTTCTTTATAAGCTATAATATGACCATCCTTATTCATTCATGTTCGGAGCAGTAACTGTAACGCATGGTTTATTTATATATATTCTCATAGCTCTTGTTATATCTATGTGCTTCATGCATATTAAATGAGGAAAAAGCAGTCAAAGTCCATTTGAAACCCTGAAGAACTTTGACCACGATCACTTTGGAAGATTAAACAAAAGTCTTGAGTTTTCAGCTGTGATCATAAAGAAATTATGGTCTAGCTTAAAACTTCTGCACAGAGATGTAAATGTCTGACATAACCTCACATGGGTCTGAGCTCCATAAAGAGGAAGCTGTTAGAATTCCAGTCCCAAAAGTTACTAATCTCATCCTGTTACAAACTAATCATAATTAGAAGAAAGATGGACGGTTTCACCTGGCATTTAAAAAAGAAAAAGAATCCAGATATCCAAAGACAGCAGCAGTGTAATCATCAGTGAACATCAGCTGAATGTAAACATATTTAGCATGTATGTAGGTTATGACAACAAGCTGAAAATAATCATCGCCGCTGTTCTGTCTGTGTTATTGAACGGCGTTCTCAGGCAGCCGCTGGGAGAACAATGAACACAACCCTGAATGTTTATTGTGTCTCTTGGTTGTGACTGCTTTACATTCAATGACTTCCATTTTATTCCATTACTTCCCCATATGAGGGCTCCGTCTGAACAGTACTGATTATACATTATTTCTAAATGATCACAGCTGAGGTTTGCAAATGCAGAAGCCATTTAACTGATTAGGGCCCTTGGGCTTGCCATACATCACAAATCACTTCCACCAACTGAGACCTATCAACATGCAAGGCGTACACTTAACTTGATGAACATAAAAGCAATGAAAATGAGCTCGAGGTCTGTTCCCTCTGTGTCGCTGCTTGTTAGTGTGTTTGCATTTTTTAGAGAACAGAAATATTTTATCACCAGAGCACAGATGTTACTCCAGACCCTTTGCACTCTAATTCATGATACATTCTCTTTGTGCAAGGAGCCATCTTTACTTAGGATACCAAACCGCTTGGGGGAAGAGCTGCCTGATTATGAGCCGATGAACGTTGCCTGCGGTGACATTTGTTTGTTTTTCTGTAGCGCCGTAAGATAAACTTCGACAAGGCCAAAGGTCTGGTGGAGATACTGTTTGATCAGCTCTCTCAGGAGGACCAAGGCTCGTACACCGCTCAGCTGAGAGACGGCCGCGCCAAGAACCAATGCACTTTGGTCTTTGTGGATCAAAGTGAGTCATAAATTCACCCAATCACAGAGTTAGTCATTTTGCCTGCATTATGTATCACTGGGAAATACCAACTCTGATTAATTGAAGTATTAAAAAAGGAATGAAAAGGGAAAAACTGCAAACATTGTTGAATTTAAAAGATCCTACTGTTAGATAAAAATGAACAGATCTACAGAATCAGAAAAATATTTGAAACGGATTTTGTTCTGTATATGCTTTCTGTTTTAATTTAACCTCTGCTTGCTTTTAGAGTTTGTTGCAACAGTAGCCATGCTTCTGTAACTTTAAGTTTCTCACATTCCAACAGCATTTTTTTATGTATTTCATTGGGATTTTTTTGTGATAAACCAGTACAAAAGAGTGCTGGATTTTGAAGTAGGTCAAAAATGACATCCTTTTCAAACATTTTTACACGTAAAAATCTGAAATGTGTTTTGTGCAAAGGCATTTGCCAAATTTTTACTAGATGCAAATAACTTTTCTTCAACTTCACTGAGTTAGTTTGTTACTTAAAATCTAAAAAAGAAAACTGTTAATGTATATGATGGTAATAAGGCCAAGGTGAACATGATCAATGTATGAATACAGCAAGGCACAGTTTTACAGTCTGGTCTGTTGTATCTTATTAGAGTTTCGTGAGGTACTGGCCCTGGCTGACTGGACTCGAAGGGACATTCAGAGAAAGACTGGTAAGACATTCTTAGAAAGTAAAACTGACAGTAAATTAAAAAAACTAATTACCATTCCTTACTTAAGGATGATTGCACATTGTTTGAATCAACAGTGAACAAACATAAAAGAACACATAGCCAGAGGAAAATTTATTTTGTTATTGTATGTATAGCTGGATTATTATACATGTGCTTTTATCCCATGTAAATATAGAAACATGGATGTCAAAAAACACATTTTAACAAGAAGAGGGAACATTAATAAAAGAGAAAAGTAAATGTGATAGAGTTAGCCAAAAGGCAAATATTCATGTGTCGTTTCTGGAATAAAAGATTTAGAGTTCTGAAATCTGTGCTTCTGATCTGTTGGTTTTTATCTCCTTTCGTCTCCATTTGTTGTGTATGCACAGAGACCAATGTCCTAGTGGACACTTGTGCAAGAATCTCACACAATTTATTTATTTATTTTTACTATTATAAATCCAAGTTAGACTCAAAATGTACAGATGCTCTTTTTGTTCAATACAGCTAGAATACTTTCATGCAAAAGAGAAATAAAACCAAAGAATTTTTTTTTTCATTGATTTAAAAAGTGATGGCATAGATCATTTTGTGTTTCTCTTTTTGCTGTTAGTGCTTTGATAGATCAAGTATAATTTAACTTAGTCATTATAAATGTGTGTTTTTATATGTTGTTTATTGTGGTTCAAAATAATTTGTTCCTTTTCTTCCAAGGACCTTATTTCCAGGAATTTTTGACATGGAGTGTGAATAAGGATTGTGAATTAATTATACAATGCAAGGTACTTCTATATCTCATGTGTGAAAATTCCTGATGGTAGTGAGACAGTGTTGCTAAGATCATTGTAAGAGTGAAAATTCTGCTATTTTAATACAAATACCAATGGCAATTAGAAATTATTTTGTATTTTATTAATTGTTTAGAATATTCTAGGCAAGTTAGACTATTATTCTCACTCTGAATAATGTCTGATCTTGAAACATTGTTTTTTTTATAAAAAAAAAAATGAAGAAAAACAGCAGCATATTCTTACTATAGTTCAGAAAAATTCCTCTGTTTTTGAATACCCTAATGAAAAAAATCCACCAAGTCAAGATTAACTTCATGATCTGAATAAAAGAAAAACCAGACTGCCTCTCATGTTTTTCTGGTTCTTTGTCCTTGGCATAAAAACGATGTGTTGACGCTGTCTGGCAGGGCTTTTACTGACCTGTTCATCACGAGTGTCAGATTTTGTAGGCTTTAATATCATGCATGTGGTATTAATAAACCTGACAGAGTGATTTTCATTTAACAGTGCTTGGATACCTTTTTTTCCCATAACATGATTGGTATCTCCTCGCTAACAGGTGACAAACACGAATAAGGACACTTCCTTCAAGTGGTTTAAGGATGGTCTGGAAATTAAAGACCTTTCTTATGATCAGACAACTGGAATTATTTCGCTCTCAATCTCACAGGTAATGAAAAACGATTAATCTCCCATGTCTCTCTGTATTAGAAATTACACTCATACACTGTAGCTGACACAGAGAAGCAACATAATGGTGACTCACAGCTGATTAAAGGATAAAGTCTAGACAGATACTATAAATCAGTGTGTCAGTTTTAAAGTTAACTTGAGCTGAAGTTAAATATTATATTAATTAATTTGGTTTTCTACAAATATATTAAATTATGGATTTCAAATTAACTTCTTTTAGGTGACGAAGAAAGAGGCCGGTTCATACAGAGCTGTGGTGTCAGACAGCCGAGGAGAGGATGTCAGCACCTTGGAGTTACTAGACAATGGTTCGACGAAACCTCATTACACAAACGCACTTCTTCCAACCGTAGTGGAAATGAAGCAATTACAATTATAAGTAATCAAGTTCTGGTACAACAAGCTCTCTGAAGATGTATTTTGTTTGTTTACAGAGTATGACAAGCTTCTCCAGCAGCTGACTGAACAATGCGGTGAGATAGACACATTTGATATGAAGTGTCCTGTGTTATTACACAGGCATGCCATTTTAATTAACTATGATATATTCACTCTGCTCCCTTCATTACATTTACTGTGCAAGACAAAAAGCTATATTTTCAACCTCAAATCAAAACACACACAGACATGTACCAATAAATAAGTAATCAAGAGTTCTGACTGCAGCATTGTCAGCTGGTCCGCTGCGGATTGAGAGCACTGCTGAGGGTTTCAGGATTTACTCCAGCCTCACATACTACATTAGCTTCCTGAAGACAAGCTGGTACTTCAAGTAAGTCTGAGTACAGAACATCTTTCTGACCCACATCCTGTGAGAAGCCAATACTTGGATTCCAGCATTTGTATTTCCCTCCTTTCTTTATGGTTTCCTATGTGCAGTGTGTTTTCCAGGTCTGGATTAGTGCAATTCTAATCAGATATTTTTTGTCAGACATTTATCACAAACATGAATATTAGGTTAAGTTAGACAATTTATCTTAACCACTGTTTACCAGGTAGAAGTGATTATGTAATGTGTCATTTCAGTAAATTGAATTTGAGGATTTTCTTCTGCTTTGCAAGGATCAAACTTATACATACCATTTCGAGTAGAGCGGGTAAAATTAACTTTGAGCACACATTCTCGATTTAAATATTTCTAATAGTTCAAATGATGTAATGTAATTCAATAATAGTTCACACATACAAAAAAAACATGGTAATTTTGCAAGCTGGACCTCATTCACATTTATTTTATGGCTACCAACAAGCTGTTTGATCCATCTGAAATCCTGTTTTGCAAATTTTCACATTCACAAATGAAAAGGCTACCATATTAAGGACTAAAGTCAGACTCAAGCTGATCAGAAATTGTTAACAACTGGAATGCCAGTTTCACTGTTCGCAGTGAAATGAGTTTTACATAATGTGGTCATGAACTGAGACGCTGCAGATGAAGAAAGACCCTGGTCCAAAACCACCACCTTCAGTCAATACAAATATTTTGAGATATTCTATAAAATTGTTTTCTGGTCAAATAAGATTACCACTGAGTCGTGATAATGAAAAGAAGTATGTAAAGGAACCAAGATGAGGTCATATACGCTCAGTAAAGTTTTTAATCCATTTTAGCACTGTCTTTAACTTTTAAAATTCCTTTTACATTTCACCCACTAATTATATAGAAAATATGCTCAAATTGATGCCATACACACATGCCAATATGAACATGGTGTTCCATGTTCATCCTGCTGCCAGCATAATAAAATTACTTTTCAAGGGAAGTTTCTCTGTTAGATGTCGTTTTTTTTTTTTTCAAACTTTTACGATTATGACTACAGTTTTTCAAGCAAAATGAAAGAAAAGGATCTCTTAGATTAGTTTAGTTTCAGAACTTGGTTTTCACTCAGTTTTGGTTTGACAGATTAAAAATTGTTTCTTAAAGGGGCTATAGCACCACCTGCTGGAAGACTTTAGGAGGTTCAACACTCGTGGATTAAATTTGAGTTGTTTTTCATTTATCAAAGCTTCAAAAATCCTTGTTATTAAAAATATATTGCATTTCGGCATCTAGATGAGATTTATGTTACTTTAAATGTGGCATGTGTGAGACGAGCTGGTTTGAGTATTTTAAAAAATACTCATGCAAGTGTCTTGTTGGTGTCAGAGATCAGCGAAGAATCGGAAGACTGGTTTAAGATGGTACAAAGGCAGCACTGACTCTAATAGCTTGATACTAACAAGGTACGCAGAATGCCATTTTTGAATGCAGAACATTTTAAAGCAGGAACTAATTGGCTGCAGCAGTAGAAGTGAATGTCAGTCCCGTCACATAGGAACATTAAGCTTAGGCTACAGTTTGCAAAGATTTACTGAAGTTGAACATTATGCATATTTTTGAAATATTGTCTGGTGAAAAGAGTCTTTTCAGCTGTGAAGTGCAGATAGTGATGCCAGAATTTGGCATAAAAAGTACAAACACATAGATCTGTCCTAGCTTTAAAAACAGGCCAGATGTAACTGTGTAGCATTCTGGGAAACATTTTCTTGGCACATTTTGAGCCTTTTTTGTACCATTTGAGACTCTAACGCCATGTTGACCATGTTCGTGCTTTTGTAACCACAGAGTAATATTCTGTTGTCTCCATGCAGTCCTATAAAGTTTGTATCATCTCAAACTGGTTCTCAATTTAATACAGATCTCAGTTTAATAGACCATCTTTGGATTTGATGGAATGGGAAATTCACATTATTGATGCGCAGCTAAAAAAATCTGCAGTAACTGTGATCCCATCATGTCATGGGACATAATATCTTGATACACCTTGTTGATATTATGTTATGAATAATTAGGCAGTTCTGGAAGTAAAAGATGCTCTAAATTGGTACAGGCAAAGTGTAACTAATAAAGTGACTGAAGAGAGTAAATTGTATGTTGTAGTAGTAATATATATACACATATATATATATATATATATATGTGTATATATATATATATATACACATATATATATATATATATATA
>CAEFZY010077740.1:0-11361 GCA_903066815.1 Brachyrhaphis roseni
TCTCCAGAGCCTTGCTAATGACCTAATTATTCTATTCAGGTGTGGTGCAGCAGAGGCACATCTAAAAGTTGCAGGGCAGTGGCCCTTCAGGACTGGAGTTTGACACCTATGATTTGGAGTGACAAATGCATATACACATTCCACAAAACTATGACACAAGCGCATAGATTTATTTCTTAAAATAGGTAGTAATATACTTGTGACTAATTACTCTGTCCAGTCAGCATACATTCATACAGATGTGTAAATTAGAGAGTTCTGAATACCTAGTAGGAGCAACAAAACATCTGAAGGAGAACGAAACAGTCTGATGTAGCTTAAATGCCTCAGATCTCACTTTTGGGAGGTGGCGATAACCCTGCCTGTCCCGGATAAAACATTTACATAGAATACTTTCTCTTGACAAAGAAGGCTAGAGGTTACGTCACTGATGTTTTAAGATGTTTTGTGTGTGCAGCTATGTTTGCGTGGTTGTGTTGCAGGAGCTGTCAGCCACTAGCTCTGTAGGTGGTCTCCACCAAATTCGAATACCCAAAGAGCGGATGCTTTCTGTCAGTGATCATAGACAAAAAGGTAAGAAGAGAAAAAAAAAAAACTGCAAAGAATTCTTCATTGGAGCAGTGTTCAAAGAGTTTATCAAAACACTCCTATCTGCACTGCTGCAAACACTAACAGTTTGAGAAGCACAGAGTTTCTGTAAATAATGAATTATTGAGGTGATATGCTCTCAGTAACAAAGTCGGCCCTCCTGCTGCGAGCTTATATATGATTGTATAAACTTTGGCAGGTTCAGCTGCTGCTTCATATAGCATGCCTCTGAATGAAGAATAGATGAGGAAGATTAGAAGATTAAAGCAAAGAAACGGCATAAAGGCAGGCTCAGTAATGAGAAAGGCATTGCGCATAGAAACAAAATGTTTTTCTTCAATTAAAGAACAACAAACAACTGCGGTTCTCTATCTGATCTGAAGCACAGTTGAGCCAAGTATGCTTCAAGTTAGCTATTTAGAGTCTCCAAATCTTTTCTATTAAGGAAATGCACTGTACTCTTTAAAAATGTTATTCATTACTGTAATTTTGGATGAAGCTTAAAACATAACAAGGAATCAGCTACATGAACTGTGCCTCACTGAGCAGTCTAAAAGCAATTGCTAAAGCTATTTATAACTTTAGAATTTTTTCACAACTTGTGATGTTTTATGACACCAACCAACAAAAACCAAAGAATAATTGTGAGGGGAACAAAATTCACTTTTTCATGTTTTAGTTGTTTTCCTGCTTTAATAGGCTGAATCAGCTGCTTGTTTATCAGCCACCAATTGAAATAAGCTGTGCTGAAGCAAGGCATTGCAGGACAGCGTGCCTGGAGGACTAGGATTAGGAAACACTTGTCTAACTCATTCCTTTGTAACTTTGGCTCAATGTTTAGGGTCATAGTCCTGCTGATCACATCCCCACTCTCCAGTCCTTCACATCCTCTAACAGGCGTTTCTGGTTTTGAGATCCATCAGTTTTCCTGCCCATGCCAAGGAAAAACAATCCGCAGTAGCATGCGTTCTCCACCACGTTTCACTCTGGAGATTGCGTGTTAGTTGTCCACCACAACATTCAGTATGGAAGAGAAAAAGTTCAATATTGGTCCATCTGACCAGACCACCATCTTTGTCCACTGCATGGCATGTAGCAAACTTTAAATAGGGTTTCTTGATGATGTTTTTCAACAGTGACAATGGTGAAGGTTCTAGAAAAATCCAGTTTTCTGAAGTCCATCACATGGATTGGATGGATGGTTTTGAAAGGTTTAGAGACACTGTTTTATAACTAAAAGCTTTTGTAAATGTTTTAAAAACTCGTGTATACATTTTGTGTTTGTTAAAGTGAATATTTTACGGGCATAAATACTTTTGCAAGGCACTGTATCTTCAGCCTATCATTTTTCATAAATACAAACTAACTAGTTTAAAAAATGGATTGTAAGGGACTTCTTTGTTCTGTTGCATCATAACAAACAGGAATATAATGTATATAAATACGGCATGTTCAGAAAGCTGAGGAGACGTCTCCTTCGAATGATGTAAGTGGGGCAAGTTCTTCATCTTGATGTAGGCTCGTTAGTCAGACAACATCCAGGCTTAGAGATGAGATGCAAAGACGTAGAATCAGACTTGGCTCTTTTGTACTTTATAACAGAGCTGAATCTCTGCTGAATAGGACACAGCAGAATGGAAACCCGGCATCACAGTGTTCAAGTAGAAAGCACAAAGTATTTACAAGTTCATAACACTTTTGAAATAAGTCCTAGACTACACATTAATGAGACAGTCATCAGCAAGTAATAGCATCAGAGCTGTATATGCCTAGCTTCTACTAGCATGGAAATACAGACAAGTACAAAAAGGCTCCTGTTTGTTTTGTGCCTATATCAGTTCAAGCTCTGTATTTTGTACGGATGTTTTGCTAGTTTTATCCATGTACATAAGTCATTGTGCAGTTTGCTAAAATCTCACATTTAAATTTATTTTCGTATTATTTTCTAAGTTCTTTAATTTCTACTATTTATACCATTGTATACTTTAAGAAGATAGTAGAAAAGCAAGCAGAAACAAACCTTATCAGTTATTGTTGTAGTAATCACCTAATCAAATGTTTTTGTGGCCTAAAGTAGGACATTGTTTTTAAATTACTGTTATTTTTTGGGAGGGTGTGAAGTGCAAAGTGTGGGGTATGCAGTTGGGGGTTAAAAACTATTTATCTTTCTTATCTGTATGACAAGGCTCCCCTTTGTTCACTGTAATTGCTTCTTCCATTGTTGCATGGAGTGCAGTTCAGCTGTGTTTTTTTGAATAGTGAACTCCAGTAGGTTAATAAAAAAAGAACATTGACTTGTCGTTGTACATATTTAAAAAAAATAAAATTATGAGTGCTTATTTTGAACCTTAGACTGGCTAGGTGGTATGGCCAAGAGCATATATTACTTAGTGAAGCATAAATTAGTGACACGGTGTGGAAAATTAAATCCAAAATGACCATGCATATGCAGATTAGGGACACACTCAGGCTTGTATAGCTACAGGATGTTGAATATAAATTCTTAATTTAGTGTTTTAACCTCAGGGGAATATGTAGCTACTATAATGCAATGTTTCGTATTTGTCTGTTTATTGAGTTACATTTTTTATCATGTAAAGTACTTTGAATTGCCTTGTTGCTCAAATGTGCTACGTAAATAAACTTGACTTGAATCGCCTACTGTAACAAATTTGTATCAGCTGGAATTGAAAGAAAAACAATATCCATATATCAATATTAAAAAAACAAAATTTGTGGCTGTGTAAACGTGTTTTGGCATTTGTGTTTGTTGGGTAAAGTCAATAAGAATTAGCTTCTTTTTGTGCACAATATAAAAATAAGGATGCCTATGAATACAGTGAACATTTTTCACATTTTGAAAGTGAAGTATTGCTGAGAAATGTCTGCAAATCTGTGAGGATAATGCAAATATTAAGGCAACATGCAGTTACTTTTACAGAAATAAATCAAAATAATATACACATCCTCTTTAAAATGCTAGGGTTTTCTTATGTAAATGAGCAAGATATATTGCTTCAAAACTTTTTAAACCTTTAATGTAACAGATATCCTCTAGGAGAAAGGAGAAAATAAAAGATTTAATTTTAAGGGAAAAAAATTGAAAACCTGAGTTAACCTTTTATAAGCTTTCATGTCCTACAGTAATTTGTTAAAGCACCTTTTGATTGAGTTTTTCCATTTACTCTATTTTAGTGCCTGCTTTTAATAACAGTGAATTTCACTAACCTTAAACACAGCTCAGCTTAGCAAAGAAATACCCTAACATTTTGCTTATTTGCACTCTTTAGCAGAAATAATCAAAACGTTTTATTGTCTAAAGCTATCAGTCCAGTAAAAGGACACAAAAACCTCCCCTGCATTATTTGTATACCGACGAGCAAAAGGTGCAATAGGGACAAAATTCAAAACAACTTGTATAAATATGTTAATCCTACTTTTAAAATTATTACCAAATTGTGATTAACCAATTTTTTTTACAGCCAAGTTCAATTTTGCCATCCTACAGATAGACTTGAAAAATCAATAAATCACTTCAGTGGAACCCATCTTACAACATGAAGGATAGAAAAATAGCTTCACAAATAATATGCCATACCCTGTTTTACACAAATAAGAAATAAAGTCATTGACATTTACCATCACTGTTTACAGTTCATTACTGTTTTGCAGCTTGGCAGCTTATACTTGTAATTGATGGAGTTACTGTACTTTCTGTGGACATCTCTCAGGTATGAGTCTGTGGTGAAGAAGACAGTCTCTGATGTAATTCCCACTTAAACATTTATTGTACAGCGTGCATGACTAAGGGAGGTATTGATACTAATAGAAAATAACAATTTGACTGTTTGTGGTCAGTAAACAATAAAAATTTTACAATTGGAAAAATCTGTGTGATGACTTTTTGTCTTCGTCTCAAACACCAGTTGATAATTCAACCATCCATAATGAGATATAACGTCTGGATGAAATGAGTTCATATATATTGGATAGTTATTGGAATAACTATCCGCTAAAGTTTCCCTTCACAGTTTCCCAGCTATGCGTTACATAACTGAGGGGTAATAAACTGAGCTAAACATTTCACATCCCAAAGAGCTGCAACAAATTAATCCAGTTGTATATTTCCATCCAAATGGCAATCTAGTTGCTGCTCTGCCCTGTTTAATCTCTCGTTGGAGACAGAGATTAGTTCTGAATCACTGCTGGATGACTTGTGAGAAAAACCTGTTTTGCTGATTTCAGTTTAGCATTATTCTGTATTTTGAACTTTGTTTTCTTAAATTCAGAAAATTAAAACAGCATTGTGAGTTAGAAAGTTTCCTAGAAAATTTCTTCAAGTACCCTGACTAGGAAGAGGTTCAGAAAAACATACACCTATGGTATTATCCATCAGGGAGGCAAAAAGGGAACACACTCTACTGCAGTCTGACTGGACTGTTTTTTCATGTCTTATTCAATATCTCCACCCTAACAAGGTCCACATCGTCTAACAAGTCTAAAAGGATTTTTTTTTTTTTTTTCTCTAAGGATCACATGTTCACACACAAATGATGACTGTACAGAATCCAAGCTTATGCATGTCTCTGCTGTAAATTTTCACAAACGATGGCCAGTTCTGGTAACTTCTGCTAGTTTGGGAAGCATCAAGAAGAATACTTGTATGTGCTAAGAAATAATTTTCATTTTGATGATGTACTCAATTTTAGAACTTTAAAAAGCCCAAAAAATAATAATAAAACACACATGCCATAATTTTAGGCAAGCCATAATTCCGTTAAACTCAAATGTTAACATACACGGAATCCCAAGACGCAAACTTTTTTATTTCTTACTGTCTGACATTAAATCAGACTAAAGGCTTCCAGTTTTAGACCAATTTGGATTCCAAATATATTCCTGTTTTCTAAATGCCAGAACAAAGAGAAAGATAAATTTGGAGATCGGTCTACAACTTGAAGAAACCTAAGGAGACATTTCCTGTGGTCTGCAGAATTAAGGTCCCACATATTTGTCCATAATAAAACAAATAAGAAAAATAAAAAACAGAGAAGCTTGCAAGCATCCATTCCAACTGTGAAGAACAGGGAAGAAAAAAAAAAACACTCAAGTAAGGCAGGATGTGTGGTGGTCTTCATAGATTAAGCAATACCTATTTCAACATTGCTACTTTCCCAAACGTTCTCATGAGTTTGAAAACAATATCTTCCAAGTTCAACCTGTGTAATGTGATAAACAAGACTTGATGAGGATACAAGTTCGTGTTCAGGGAGACAGGTTCAAAAATTCTCCTGAGCTCACTGCTAAAGAACTGCTGCAAACATTTGGCTTCATGCTGCCATGTCTTCTTTACGCTAGTTTATTTCAAGACTTTTGTTCACATCTCTATCAGGGCTGCCAGTATTTGTGGAGGGCACTGTATGTCTTATGCTGGAATTATTCAGAGATATAAAAACATAAACAAGTGAATGGATTGATGTGAAGCCATTTGCTTCACATGAAGCAAAACCCAGAAGAGTAATACAACATTTTGTATCTGATTGCATTCTTACCTGGGTTGATCCAGTTTCTCAGTGTGCAAATAAAGTTGTCACATTCAAACCGAGATAATGGCTACCTGAAATATTTTAAAATATTGATAGCTGATAGCTGAGGGTTGTTTGTGAGACTCTAAAGGTTCCTCGGGAAATTGTTCTGTGCTTACAGAAACACAGCAGCATCTGCATAGCTTTCCTTTAGGTTTGTTCCCACCACATCCAAACTCACAGGTCAGGTAAACAGAAGGCGGGGGAAAGAGCCTGAAGGTCTGCATAAATACCGTTCCTGGCTGCTGCTCTGTGGTGGGATAACCACCAGTCTCACTGTGACCCTGAAAAGGAATAAGAGAATGTGGAAAATTTATGAATGCATGAATAATAAAAAAAAATGGATAAAACATGTGTGTACTAAAACTCAAAAAGATCTTGCTTTAGTAGGGGATTAGATTTTATGCTTATTTGCAGATGCTTTAGAGCAGCATGCCATAACTGGGGTTGTTAATAATTCTGTTTTCTCTTTTTGCTTTGAAAATAATACAAACCAAAGTAACTTTCTTTGTGCTTTGTAAGTGCATATCTGGAGATTTGAAATGGTGAAAATTGTCTGCCTTTCGGTTCTTCGTCAGGAGGTTGCCCTCAGCTTTTCCTGACTTCTAACATCCTCTGCATCCCTTGTCCCTCTGCAATTCCTGTCTTCCTCTGCTTTGCCTTTCCTAACATAATTCTATTCAAATGCACCCAAAGGCTTTTAACTGTGAGTCATAAAGTGTTAAAGCGTTTTTTGTAATGGACGAATGGCTTAATATTCATATTCAGACATACTTGGGCAAACAAAATGTCCGTTGCAAATCGTTCTCTAGTTTTATTAGGCCTCTCCCTTTTCCTGTCAGGCAATCAGGCAATGAAGGTTCTTCATAAAGGGCTGGTCAACATGTCAGAAGCAGACTTGGACTAATGTTTATATAATTGTTTTTTTTTTGTTTTTTTTTTTTGCTTAATCATGACCCCTACTATGATCAAAACTCTCTTTATAGGCCAGACATGGTATAGTCTAAGTACCAGCCATGCCACATGAAGGCTACAAAGCACCAGACAATAACAAATATATATATATTTTTTTTTTCTAATTTATGGAATGAGCGTGACCATGGAAAAAGTCCCCATTCAAAGTTTAATGCATCAACCAAATTATGACTAATTATTGATATTTCAAAGTTTAAACCTGCAAAAAAATATGTATTTTACAACATTAACACATGTTGAGAAGCATTGAGACCAAACTCGAGTGTCAAGATTGTAAACTTATTTTAATATTCCATCTGCGTTCATTAAGAAATTTATTTGGTAAAACCTAAAAGGTCAGCAAAAACATTTTAGTCTGAAGGCACCAGGAGAGAACAGTTGTATATGAAAGGTCAAATCTGGTGTCATTTGTGTTCACTAAAAGTAGTGTTGGTCATTAAGAACAAATTTATTGCATAGTGAATCAAAAAACAAGGAACCTCAAACATTTTCCCGATTAATACATTTATTATTTTATTTTTTTTACTTTTTTACATAATTGCTTAATTTTAACCGATTTGATTTAGTCCTCGCTCCCTGCAGATCACTCCTACATCCTCTGCTCTATTCTCTCATTCTTACTCTTTCATTCAGAGCCAGGTCCTGGTGGTTGGTGGTTCCCTCGCTCCAGATGGCCGTATCTGATCATTTATTGATGACAGGAGAACAGAGGAAGGCCTTCCCAGCTGCTGCTGCCTGGCACCCCCGCAGTGTATGCACACACACGAGCACACACACAAATAAACATGGGCATACATATTTGAACAATGACAAACACACATTCATGCAATCACTGGAATCGACTCAAACCCCTTCACAAATAGAGTCGCATGCAGATCATTTTTTTACTCTTTGTCTTCTTTTTTTTTGTTTTTTCTTTTTTTCTTTCTGCGACGTCACACATTTAATTTCTCATTGCTCTGTTGTGCTGTCAGGCATGGTTCTGTTCTGCACTTTAGCACCCTCTCCTCTCCCTCCACCTCCTCTCTTCCTGCCTCCAGCTCACTTTCTTTCACCTCCTGCTGTGGTGTTACTGACTCTGTCACACAGGAACTGATAGAAGGAGAGGCAGAGGGAGAGGAGGAGAGAATGTGAGAGTAAGGGAGCAGCATGTAAAACTGTAGAGTTTGCAAATGTTTCATCAATCAGTGCACTGCAGCTTTTAAGGGAAGAAAAAGGTCTTACAGAAACAAAATGGAATACGTCAAAAACCTTTCTAATACAAATTAGTCCTTGATTAGTTTTGTTCAAAGTGTGAATATACAGTCAGTGTTTTCTTTGCTTCAGTTTCTTGCATGTTTAGTGTATTTTTTTTTTTTAATGAATGTTGAAAAATTGGCTAAGGATATTGTTTTATTTCATAATCCTTAGCCAAATTTTTGAGGACTAGATTTAACCAAGTATTTACCGTGATGGCATTCACAAAGGCAACTGCATTAGGATTAATCAGTTAAATAATAAAAATTCATGCGCAACAGTTTAGACATAGTTTTACTAGATGGATGAATGAAAATTGTATTTAAAAAAAGGAGTGCTAAATATTTTCCTAACACTGGATTTTCTAAAACATAAATTTTCTCCAAACCATTCCACTGTAGAATCCATGTTTTTTGCAGAATTCATTCGATTTCCTTCAGCTCCTGCTCTGAATTTGAACCCATGTATATTTTCACCTACTCTTATACTCTTGACACAATTTTTGTGTGGTCCACCAACAGGTGTAGCGGCACGCCACACTTTTCAGATTTTTGTTGGTTAAAAAAAATCTAACCCTGTGTACTTTTTATTTCAGTTTTCACAAAAAGTTTGCAGGTAATTTGA
The DNA here is from genome assembly GCA_903066815.1 of Brachyrhaphis roseni. Lineage (NCBI taxonomy): Eukaryota > Metazoa > Chordata > Actinopteri > Cyprinodontiformes > Poeciliidae > Brachyrhaphis > Brachyrhaphis roseni. The sequence goes on from CAEFZY010077740.1 coordinate 9,009, forward strand.
AAACAAAAAAAATATATGAAAAGACTGAATGAGTATCAATTCCTTTGGAAATCTAATGTTTACCATTCTGAACACAACCATTTTATGCCTTTGAAAATAACATGAAGCTTCTGCTTTGTATTTGTAAATTACATTTTGTTTTTGTTTCCGTTTTTTTGGTCCTTGTTTTTGAGACGTTTTGCATACATTTGCTTTGCAAAAATCCTCACAACTGCATAGCTTTTTTTTTCAAACTTTTCTTTGATGATTCCTCTGCAATGTCTTCACAACAACAACAACAAAAAACAAAGGGAGGTTGAACAACATGTATTTTGTTGTACAAAAATGTGCACAAACATGTCCTTCCTGTGTCTGTGTCATAAATAGTCTGAACTGAGTCTGCTCTGACTCTGAAGTCACACATGGGAGACTTCAGTGATATAAAGCTGACTTCAGCTGGGATATCCCAAGAGAAGCATAAAACCAATACATGCAATGCACACGAAATTATGATGTTCCATCACAGATCTCACACACACAACCACACCTGCACACCCACACACACACACACACACACAGCATCAACAACAACGACCTCAGTGTTGCCCAGAGGAACCATTTGGTAGAGACACACTAGAAGGGACAAGATATCATTGGAACACAGAAGGGCAGTGGAAAAACAAGATGGGGCATATGTTAGATGGAGCAGAAAGCAGAAACATAAAACCTCTCACCCTGAATTAAAAATAAAAATTGAGGTTATCGTTTTAGGTAGACAGAAAATGTAAGATTAAAGTAACATGTGTCATTAGAGCAACTTTATTAATTTATATCAGCATTTTCTCTGCATTTATAAACCACATATTGCATTTGTAAACCCAGAAATTACATTGTAAGTGTAATTACTTACTGCCAACTTGGTGTAGGGAATAGGAGTGCCTTTAATATATCCTTGTAAATGCTCCTCTAGGTGGCACCATCATCATGTGGGAAGTTGATGAGCAGTGATTGAGAAATACAGAAATGTGTATCAGCAGGTACTCAATCATAGCAAACATCACACAAACAGAGAGGAAGTGCAGAGAAGGATATTTCATATTTGTTTTCTTTATGCTTCCTGTGAATACAGATAATAAACAACATGACAGGATCAAACCATAAGCTTTTCTTCTTTCTGCATGTTCATGAAAAGGGTTGAAAGAAACAGACAGCAGGGCAGTAGTGACTGCTGTTATCTATGCAGTTGCTTGGGTTAACCCACACAGGTTTCATATTAGAGACAAGGGACACATTACACATTGACAACTTTTACCCTTTTGTTTTATCTTTATAGATCCTTGGGGGGCTGGGGTGGTCTTTCACTGAAGCAGACATGTGAGATTGTACAGGGAATATTTCTGCAAGTATGGATATGCACTGTGCAATCCACACAGACTACCCAAAATAAATATTCCCATTCGTACTCTATTGGGTTAGAGAGACCCACTGTTGTAGAAAGCCAGCTATACATTCCATTTCTCCCCGTGGGCCATTGAGAAAGCAGTCTAGAAAGTATCATTGTATTCTTTATTTATTGATCTTTTTGGCATTTGTACAGTATGTGCATGTCAGAAAATTGGGCTCCCATTAATGAAGTAATGTATCTCAGTAATTAACATTTATAACATAGATTCATTATTCTATTATTTTATTTTACCCATCTATGTTAGTTAATTCCAGTGACTATGGCTCACAGCCAATGAAAGCGAGCAGAGAGATAATCTTCAAACAAAATGTTGCATTACATAAAAACAGGATAAAGGGTTTCAGTACAGAAAGAAATACTCTGTCAACACCACAGGGAGGACTGCTAATTTAATAGTTACCTGACAGAAAGCCAATGAAAGCCTCCAAACAGCAGCTAGGTGACAAAAAAAGCTACAAAAAAAGTTGACAGATCAGGGAACTATGTCCAAACATATTAATAGAAAGTTAAATGGAGGGAAAAGTCGTGATGGCAAAAGGTACCCAATAAACAGGAATAACCACACCCTTCAGACAATTATGAAGCAAAGCCCCCCATTGTAAAGTGTGGAGAAGACGCACAAGCTGGAAAGGTGTTGGACAGCATACTTTAAGAGCCTTGACTCATAAATGTTTCCAGGACATGGAGTACAACTGTTTTTTTGTTTGTTTGTTTGTTTTTTGCATTAACCATCTCCTTAACCAGTGAGAATGTGAGAGTTGCTTGGAGAAAAAGTCTGGTGTGGAGAGGCTCAGAATCCAAGGAGAAGCAAGCATATTACTAAAAAATAGACAGATAGATAGATAGATAGATAGATAGATAGATAGATAGATAGATAGATAGATAGATAGATAGATAGATAGATAGATA
>CAEFZY010077741.1:0-11802 GCA_903066815.1 Brachyrhaphis roseni
GATTTAGGATAAGCTCTAAAAATAGTGCTTCCTGTTTTTAACGTGAGGTTTTGGTCAAGTTAAAGTCACAGTTAGACATTCAAGTAAGTGGGATAAAGTTTTACATGACCTTACATGGGTCAGTGAACCGATTGCAGCGTCTAAACTATGGTAAACTACGTTAAACTACGCTAAACTACTTTAAACTATGCTAAATTACTTTAAACTACGCTAAACTACGGCAAACTACGCTAAACTACTTTAAACTACGGTAAACTACGCTAAACTACGCTAAACTACTTTAAACTACGCTAAACTACTTTAAGCTACTTTAAACTACGCTAAACTACGGTAAACTATGCTAAACTACTTTAAGCTACTTTAAACTACGCTAAACTACTTTAAGCTACTTTAAACTACAGTAAACTACGCTAAACTACCCTAAATTACTTTAAACTACGCTAAACTACTTTAAACTACGGTAAACTACGCTAAACTACTTTAAACCACGCTAAACTACTTCAAACTATGATAAACTACTTTAAACTACGCTAAACTACTTTAAACTATGCTAAATTACTTTAAACTACGGTAAACTACGCTAAACTACTTTAAACTACGCTAAACTACGTGAAACTACGCTAAACTACTTTAAACTATGGGTAAACTACGTAAACGACTTTAAACTACGGTAAACTACTTTAAACCACTTTAAACTACGTGAAACTACGCTAAACTACTTTAAACTATGGGTAAACTACGTAAACGACTTTAAACTACGCTAAACTACTTTAAACTACGGTAAACTACGCTAAACTACGTGAAACTACGGTAAACTACGCTAAACTACTTTAAACTACGCTAAACTACTTTAAACCACTTTAAACTATGTGAAACTACGCTAAACTACTTTAAACTATGGGTAAACTACGTAAACGACTTTAAACTACGCTAAACTACTTTAAACCACTTTAAACTACGCTAAACTACGTGAAACTACGCTAAACTACTTTAAACTACGGTAAACTACGCTAAACTACGTGAAACTATGCCAAATTACTTTAAACTACGCTAAACTATGGTAAACTACGCTAAACTACTTTACACTATGCTAAACTACTTTAAACTACGCTAAACTACTTTAAACTACGCTAAACTACTTTAAGCTACTTTAAACTACGCTAAACTACTTTAAACTACGCTAAACTACTTTAAACTACGCTAAACTACGTGAAACTACGCTAAACTACGTGAAACTACGCTAAACTACTTTAAACTACGGTAAACTACTTTAAACCACTTTAAACTACGGTAAACTACGCTAAACTACATGAAACTACGGTAAACTACTTTAAACTACTGTAAACTACGCCAAACTACGGTAAACTACTTTAAACTACGGTAAACTACGTGAAACTACGCTAAACTACTTTAAACTACGTGAAACTACGCTAAACTATGTGAAACTACGCTAAACTACTTTAAACTACGGTAAACTACTTTAAACTACGCTAAACTACGTGAAACTACGCTAAACTACGCTAAACTACTTTAAACTACGGTAAACTACTTTAAACCACTGTAAACTACTTTAAACTACGTAAACTACGCTAAACTACTTTCTACTATGTAAACTACGTGAAACTACTTTAAACTACGCTAAACTACTTTAAACTACGCTAAACTACTTTAAACCACTTTAAACTACGGTAAACTACTGTAAACTACGCCAAACTACGGTAAACTACTTTAAACTACGGTAAACTACGTGAAACTACGCTAAACTACTTTAAACTACGCTAAACTACGTGAAACTATGGTAAACTACGTGAAACTACGCTAAACTACTTTAAACTACGCTAAACTACTTTAAACTACGGTAAACTACTTTAAACTACGGTAAACTACGTGAAACTCCCAGCGGTGCAGATGGCCAGATCAGAAGCTGTGCTTGTGGTTGGTGTGTATTTTTTCCTGAAACCTTTAGCATCCTTGTGGGTCTGTTCATGTTTTCCTGTTTTTCTTCAGAGCTCGTTAGCGCTAACGAGCTCTGAAGAAGCTCGTTAGCGCTAACGAGCCTGGCGGCAGGGTGATCACTATCACTCATATAGCTTTAACTTTAAAATTCTTTGCTTTGGTTCCTGTGATTAAAGCCAAATAGGCAATTTTTATTTTTTTGGAAACTAAAAGCTTTTGGACTTTTTGTGTTCTAAACCAGCAAATCCATCTGTTCATGATTTCATTGGTCCGCCACTAAATAGTTTCCTGTGTGAAGATAAATCCTGCTGTGGACCGACGGAGGTCAGATGGTGAATGCTGCACACGAGCCACACGCTCAGATTTGAATCCTAAATTACAGGAGATTTGAATTTATTTAAATTATTGCGCTTCAGTTTTGGTTCAATAAAAAGTTCATGATTAATATTTCTACTGTTGGTGTCGGCAGCATTTCTTCCTCTGGGAAAGTTTCTGCATCCCAGGAAAATGGATCGGAAAATCAGACTGATTTTATATCCAGCACTGGTCCGGACCGGAGGACCTCAGGCCCAGCTGAAAGTTCTGATCCTCAGTGCCCTCCTCTCTCCTCCAGGTCCGTCCTCCCAGGACGTCAGGCAGAGGATCAGACCCGTCTTCACGTACTCCAGGACCCACCAGAACCAGAAGTCCTGCAGCCTCCCTCCAGGGGGCGCCGCTCCCTCCTCCTCTTCATCGGCAGCGCCGCCCGCCCCGCCGCCCGCCCCGTCGCTCCCGTCCCCGTCCCGGCTGTCCTCCCAGAGCCTCCAGCAGCAGCGCGCGGGCCGCCTGCTGCTGGGCTCGGTGTCGCGCTCCCTGGAGGTTCTGACCCGGTCCGTCCAGCTGCTGGTGGAGAGCCAGCAGGAGTTCGTCCAGGAGTCGCTGCAGCTGCAGCGGGACGCTGTGGACGTCCTCAGGGACTTCTCGGAGACCGCGCTGCGAATGCTGAGGGACAAAACCAGCAGCGGACCGGACCAGAACCCACAGCAGAACCACCAGCAGAATCCCCCTACCGGGTCCCAGCAGCAACATCCAGCCTCACGGTTCTGACCCTCCTACTGACCCATCCGACCAGAACCAGAACACAAGACACACTGACCTGCTGCAGGGCCGGAACCAGGTTCTGACCCAGTCGGTGCCGTTGGTTCTGACCCGGAAACGACCCGGCGGCCGGTTCAGGCTCTTTATTTATTGACTTCCTGCTCACGTTGTCCTCATGTTGGCAGCAGGACAAACGGAGAAAAACTAATTATTTTTATTTTTCAATCAACTCACTTTATTTTGGTAAGTTGTCGACATAAAACACAGGAAACAAAAACACAACAATAAACATAATTGACCAAAAAAGGAACAGGCTGAAGCCAAAGCTTATACTCCTCTAGTGAAATGGTTTTGTACTCTCACTCCCTACAGAAACAGACTAAAAATATGATTGAAAATAAAATATTCATAATTTCAACAAAACCTTGAAACCTTGAGTTTACAGTTTATAAATTTACTGCAAATTTAACAGCAAACTTTGGTTCATTTAGCCTCTTATAAGAGAAAAATTGCGGTTAAATGTTCAAGAATTCATTAATAAATGTTACAGGTTGTAACTAAATATTTAATTGGCTAACTACATAGTTGGCTTGCTTACTAAATATTTAGCTCTAAGCTAGCTAAATGTTTAGTCGGTAAGCTATTTAATTCCAAACTAACTATTTAGCTCTGAGCTAATATGCAAATTCACTTGCCAATAAGTGGAAGTGGACTATCAAAATAAAAGCAGGGTCTGGTGAGCTTCTCTATAAACTCCTGCTGGTCAGACTGATGCATTTCTGCTGCTGCAGATCTGCGGAAACATCAGGATGGCCTTTAAATGTTGCTGTAGGAATCCTGAGGGGGCGGAGCCAGGAGGATCTGAAACAGCTTCTACTGCCTCTGATTGGAAAGTGATAAAACATCCGTCTTCAGGAAATACAGTCATCCAGTCCAACAAACAGAGTAACAGCTCAGACACTGCTCCACTTAAACACACATTCAACTGAGAGGATCAAAAACTCATTTGTCCCACGGGCAATTAGGCTTTATAATGCTGCAACTTGTGGGAGGGGGACGGGGTAATTAATTAGTATTTTCTTATACCTTTTTATGGATATTTTCCTGTTGTATGACCTGAAAAGCTGTGTGGATATGAATTAATGTGTGAGCAACTGACAACCTCAATTTCCCTATGGGATTAATAAACTGTAACCTAACCTAACCTATTTTTGATCCAATTATCACACTGTAAAGGAAAGGGCAAATTTGCAACATAAAACTACGCACAGTAAATGCAAGTCATATTGGCATATGCATTTATTGGAATTGGTTCATAATTTCATTGAAGTAAAGAAGACAAATTTATGCCGGGTCATTTAAGATTCACTGTTTTCTGTTTTACTACCAACTACAAATTATTGAGGAGAATAATCAGTTTCAAACCGAAACAAAATCTATTTGCGCATTAAATATAAACTATAAACGCCTTTTAAATCATCAAAAATCCTGTAATTGCTTATATGACCCTCCCAATATGGCGGACATGTTAGCGTTTCGCTGATGTCCTGTGTGGGCGGGACTTCCTGCTATTCTATTCCGTGATTGGTGGGTCCAGCCTCTGACCCCAGTGCGCAGACTCGTGCTTCTGTCCGGTGCAATGGCGGCGGTTGGAGCGCCGTCCTTCGTGTTTTCTCGGGTTTTTGTCCACGGAGCAGCAGCGGGAGAGTTAATAAAGCTGTAAGATAGAAACAGCAGCAGCTGGTGAACTCTGGAAAGAAGAGAAACGGTTTGAGGCTCAGCTGGAACTGCTCAGTAACTGTTAAAGGAAAGTTTGGAGAGAGAAAAGCTAGCAGAGATGTGGAGACAGCAGGTCAAACAGCGACTGGATGCAGCAGAAATACTGGATGCTGCTTTCAGCCCCGAACATCGGCTGCACACATCAGGTTTGGAGATTTACCTTCTTCATCAGGGATGGGAGCTGCAGCTTCAGGAACTGCTGGGTTCTCCAGGAGAACATGTGAAGCTGTTGGTCCTTGATGCTCTTTGGATGCAGAACTAGGAGTTTATCCAATATGGCTGCCGGACATTTACAATGAAGCAAAAGTTTATTTTCACTGACAGTTTGTGTTGCATTAAGAAGATCCGTCAGAGAACATGTTTGTTTAAAGTTTGACGACATGAAAGGCTGAGAAAATGATTATTAGCTTCCATTGATCAACCAGCCATCTTCTAGCCAGACCTGAATCTTCTCAATGACAGATTATTATATCCTGAACAGATCAGTTCTGTTTTCACTAATAAATTAGGTTTCATTCACTGTTGAAATGACTAAATGAGTCCAGGTTTAACCAGCAGATGGAGTCTAAAGCTGTTAAACACTGAGAAACATCAATAAACAAATTCAAAAATAAGCAATTATTAAAGCTGAAAATTGTAACGGCTAATAAAGTCATTATTACAAAGGATTTTAAAAAAGGTAGTTAAAAAATATGCATTTGCTTCACTATGTAATGTAATTACTGCCAACTTTTTTACAGAGAAATAAAAAAAAAATAAAAATAGAAGATTAATCTTCACATCCACAATAAATCCAGTACTAATGCACCCAAACATGACAAATGCAGAGAAATGACTAAATTTATACTACTTAACTGCAAAAGCCTAGAAGAAATGATGAACCCATGAAGCTCGCCTTCCTGCTGTCTGGATATCCGGCCCACACCTTTCCTTCACTCAGTCCAGCCTTCATCCATCTGATCTGAATAATAAACTCGTGTCTCTCATCAGGTGATTTTCCTCCAGGCTTTAAAACCAGCAGATATCAAACAGAATTACAGGCCGACCTCTGACCTCCCGTTCATCAGCAACGTTACTGGAAAATCTGTTTCGCCGGCTAAGTGGCTGCTGCCAGTCTGGTTTCCACGGTTACCACAGCACTGAGACCGGCCTAGTCAAAGTCTTCAAGGACATCCAGATAAACACAGACGATGGAGGAACCACAGAGCTGGTTCTGGTTCTGTTGGACCTCAGCATCTGAAAATAAATGAAGAACTTTTGTACTTTTAGTTAAGAGCTGTTGAACAACTGAACAGGTTAAGAAACTCTACTTCTAAAAATCCTTTCTGAACCGAAGCTTCAGCCCGGAGACCTGCGGCGCTCAGCTCATGGCGCCCGCCTGGGGAACATAAGCCACGCCCCCGATGCTTACTTTTCAAAATAAAGCTCACATCACAGGAGGTGTCCAACCTGTAGCCATAGTGTTTCCCCGACCGGCTTTTCCGCCGCAGCTTCATCTGCCATTTTCTCAACTTCACCGTGTCGTTCACGTCTTGCTGCAGATTGGGCTGGTCACATGACCAGCGCAGCGTCTTAAAGAGCCATGAGCGTAGCCTGCTGATGCACAGCCAAAATAGACAAAAACAGCTATTTTTAAACACATGGAAAATACAGACCAGGGCTAAATAACATCTGTCAAAGTCATGAATCTTGGTGTTGGTTAATATTTGGTTTATTGCCCAAACATAAAATTATGTTTAATTTTTAGAATCTCAGAAAAGGAGACAATTTAATCACTAACCTTTCTCTGATTTATGTCTCTTATAGTTTTAGACACTGCAGCCTCCTTAAAGAAGAAGATGTTGTGATCATCTTTAGGTTTGCTGACTGTTAACTCAGTGCTGCGTACTTTAAAGCAAATTAGGACATTTGAGAAAAAGGCGCTTGCATATCTACATGTCAATATCTACCTGTTTATCTCAGAAGATCCAGTTGACTGTTTATTGTTCCTGAAAGTTAAAAATGCTTTATTATGTAATAATTATAATTTCAGTAATAGGTTTTAGTGTCTTTATAATGTTAACAGGTTTCATTGTTCATTATGTACATAAAGTGTTTCTGTGTTCCCTGCAGATGTCCTGCTGGTTAAAGAAGAACCGAGTCCTGATCTGGACCAGAACCACCCAGAACCCGTCCACATAAAGGAGGAAGAGGAGGAACCCTGGAGCAGCCAGCAGGGGGAGCCGCTCAGCGTGAAGGAGGAGGCTGATGCCTCCAGGTCTCCAGTCATTGCTGTTCGCATAAAGAGCGAAGATGATGAAGAGGAACCTCTGATCTCTCATCTTCATCAATCAGAAGATGGAGAACTGCCAAGCAGCAGCTCAGCTCAGCAGAACCTGAAAACAGAAGAGAGCTACGGAAGAGCAGAATGCACCATAAATCCAGATCGAGACGCTTCCAGCTCTTCAGAGACAGAGATCAGTGATGATGACAATGAGGTGAATCATCCTGGGTCAGAAGATGAAGGCAATAAGAATCACTGCAAAGGCTTCAGAGAGAATACAAACATGGACCAGGAGAGGAAAGTCCAGACAGATCTGAAATGTTTTAAATGTACTGAGTGTGGTCAAAGTTTTACCAAGAAAAACCATCTCAAAGTTCATATGAAAGTTCACACTTTGGAGAAACCGTTTGGCTGTGAGATTTGTGGACAAAGATTTGATGAAAAGTCCTATTTAGATCAACACATCATAATCCACTCAGTAGAAAAAACTTTTGTTTGTAACGTCTGCAGACAAACGTTCAGCCAAAGAACACATTTAAGCAGACATATGAAAATCCACAGCGGGGAGAAACCGTTTGGCTGTGATGTTTGTGGACAAAGTTTTAACAGGAAATCCCATTTAAACAGACACCTGAAAATTCACACAGGGGAGAAACCTTTTGGGTGTGACATTTGTGGACAAAGATTTCATGAAAAGGCCTATTTAGACAGACACATCAAAATCCACTCAGGAGAAAAACCATTTGCTTGTGATGTCTGCGGACAAAGATTTAGTAGAAAGGCACATTTAGACCGACACATGGGCAGCCATGCTGATGAGAAACCTTTCGGTTGTGACGTTTGTAGACAAAGATTTACCCACAAATCTGCTTTAAACAGACACATGATTATTCACACAGGAGACAAACCTTTTAGCTGTGAAGTTTGTGGACAAAGATTTAACCAAAAGTCAGTTTTAATGACACATGTAAGGATCCACACAGGAGACAAACCCTACGCCTGTGATTTTTGTGGACTAAGATTTAACCAAAAGTCAAATTTAAACAGCCACATCAAAATCCATACAGGATACAGACCATTCAGTTGTGATGTTTGTGGACAAAAATTTAACCGAAAAGGAAATCTAAACATGCACATGAGAACCCACGCAGCAGGGAAGAATCTCTAGATTCTTCCCTACTGCGTGAATCTTTAGATACTTTGATGGTTGAGGATGAAACGCAGGCATGTTCTGACTTAGATCATTGAAAATTAAATGGCTCTTTACTCCAAAACCTTTTTAGCTTCTTTTTTTAATAAAAAATGTATTTGGTTTCAGAAACATTTAATCACGAGCAGAACAGACAACAATCAGTTGATTTTATCAGATTGTTGAGAAAAGTGCTGCTGTATCAGCCGTCTTCTCGGCAGCAAAGACTCAGCTGAATTTTAAACAGGCTTATCTTTGGTCAGCACAGCCCATTGTAACCAGCAGCGCCCTCTACTGTCTGACACAGGGAGCCAATGGTGATTTGTGGGCTTGTTTTCTGAAGGACAAAACATCATTGGTTCTTTTCAATGAGTCTCATGAATTAGACCCATGAGCTAACACCATTAGCTGGAGCTAACACCATTATCTGGAGCTAACACCATTAGCTGGAGCTAAAACCAGTAGCTGGAGCTAACACCATTAGCTGGAGCTAACACCATTAGCTGGAGCTAAAACCAGTAGCTGGAGCTAACACCATTAGCTGGAGCTAACACCATTATCTGGAGCTAACACCATTATCTGGAGCTAACACCATTAGCTGGAGCTAAAACCAGTAGCTGGAGCTAACACCATTAGCTGGAGCTAAAACCAGTAGCTGGAGCTAACACCAGTAGCTCGAGCTAACACTATTAGCTGGAGCTAACACCAGTAGCTGGAGCTAACAGCATTAGCTGGAGCTAAAACCAGTAGCTGGAGCTAACACCAGTAGCTGGAGCTAAAACCAGTAGCTGGAGCTAACACCAGTAGCTGGAGCTAACACCATTAGCTGGAGCTAACACCATTATCTGGAGCTAAAACCAGTAGCTGGAGCTAACGCCATTAGCTGGAGCTAACACCAGTAGCTGGAGATAACACCATTAGCTGGAGCTAAAACCAGTAGCTGGAGCTAACACCATTAGCTGGAGCTAAAACCAGTAGCTGGAGCTAACACCAGTAGCTGGAGCTAACACCATTAGCTGGACCTAAAACCATTAGCTGGAGCTAAAACCAGTAGCTGGAGCTAAAACCAATAACTGGAGCTAAAACCAGTAGCTGGAGCTAACATAATATTTTACTGTATTGTTTTTATATCTGAAATAAGTATTTTATTCAGAGAAAGTCTGTGGTTACAACTAATCGTGGATCTTTTTAAAGGTTCAGATAAATAAGTCGTTAAAATTATTCTCTAAGATTCTGGCTCATAAAGAAGGAAAACCTAATATTCAGTGTGAGAAGATTAGAATATTGGGAAAAGTTAAATATTATATATATATGAAGTGAAATCCGATCTGACCGAATCAGAACATCTAGACCCACGGGGCTCAGACATGGGCTGAGGAGAACCAGAACCAGACTGTTGCTCAGAGGTCCAGAGTCCTTTGAGATTTTATCAAGGTGCCAGAACCTTCAAAGTGTGTAAGATCCTCCAGACAGGATCTGAGCTTCGTCTGATGAGTGTGAGGAAGATGTTAGCCTGCCTGCTGCTGTGGGTGGTCATAATGTTTCAGCTGATTGTCATAAATACGTCAATACACACAATTTTGAAAAAATAAATAAATCATCATGTTTAAACTGAATCAATTCAAAGTCCTGAGATTTGTTGATTTTTTTGTGTGTGTTTCATTCAGTGTTTCCTCTGATGCTGCTGCAGTACGAAACTCAAGGAAGACTCAACTTCCTGCACAGATGTGGGATAGTTTCAGTTACGACCAACAGGAGACTCCAGGTGGACTACATCCGCTTTCGCTGTCCTCTGAGCTGGACAATCAGAAAAGATGAGAACAACTGAACGTTCTTGGAGATTTGAAGTTTCTTTAATTACTGGAGACAAATTGCTTAAATTTCTGATCTGTTGAACATCGTGTATTTTTCTGTGTTTTTGTTTTATCAGTACATTTAGATCAGTCCTATCAAAAGAAAAAAATCCAGTGATTCAAGCAGCAGCTTTTGCTAAAAAGGTTTTATATGATATAAACAAGTTCCATTAAAAAGAACAAGGAACTTGCTGAATGGATAATTATTGATCCTTCAGTAGGAAACCAAAATATTTCATATCAATTTGGTGACATGATTTAATTATGAAATATAAACTTTCTCAGTTTTATTTTATTGTGCAACTTTCACTGTAATAGTTGAAGCATTTGGATTTAATTTAAAGGATACAGTTTAAGTTGTTCTTTAAAAACGCTCAATTGGCATGAAAAAAATAAATTAGTCTAAATGAAATCTAAAATTCACCTTTTGTGTCAATGGAGGTTTAGAAATGTTTAATTTTTACTGGGTACATGTAAAACTTTTAGCTTATTTCATCACATTAAAGTTAATTTAATTATTTTTATTTAAAAATATACTTTATGTGAAAGAGAAGAGCTCTGCATTTCAAATGCATCACAGAATAAACAGTTTGCAAAGAAATGTGCTACAAATGTAGCTTCTATTGTGAAGAGAATGCCACTCAGAACATGGCGGCAAGGAAACGTGTGGCGAAATTGAATGTGGGCGGGACTTCCTGCTATTCTATTCCGTGATTGGTGGGTCCAGCCTCTGACCCCAGTGCGCAGACTCGTGCTTCTGTCCGGTGCAATGGCGGCGGTTGGAGCGCCGTCCTTCGTGTTTTCTCGGGTTTTTGTCCACGGAGCAGCAGCGGGAGAGTTAATAAAGCTGTAAGATAGAAACAGCAGCAGCTGGTGAACTCTGGAAAGAAGAGAAACGGTTTGAGGCTCAGCTGGAACTGCTCAGTAACTGTTAAAGGAAAGTTTGCAGAGAGAAAAGCTAGCAGAGATGTGGAGACAGCAGGTCAAACAGCGACTGGATGCAGCAGAAATACTGGATGCTGCTTTCAGCCCCGAACATCGGCTGCACACATCAGGTTTGGAGATTTACCTTCTTCATCAGGGATGGGAGCTGCAGGCCGGGAGCAGCGGAGGTTAGCTCACTGCTAAAATGTATGCTCGCCTGTTCAAGGTGCATTACGGTAAAAGCTCGTGATGTCACATAAGGGTTCAGAAAAACCGTTTGGATGTGATGTCTGTGGACACAAATGCAGCATCTTTAGGAGGAAGAAAGCTGCTAAATATTGAATATACTCTTATCTAATTTTAATATTATTAATCCTGGACAAAATAAAAAAAAATTGTGATTCAAAGTTAAAGTCATAGATATCAGATTAACTAGAACATTTTTCTGGGTGGAATAGTATTTAGATAAAAAAATTCTTTGGAGCTTGTAAGAATTAATTTATTCATACTTGGTAGAGAATTTCTTCTCCAGTTATTAAATGTTAACACTGTTTGCCATCGACATGTCCTATGTGTCCTTACAGTAAAAAGAATTTATGGCAAGCTGTTGATGTTCATAAATGAGCTGCAGACGATCTTAGTTTTAGAGGTTGTTCATTATGTACATAAAGTGTTTCTGTGTTCCCTGCAGATGTTCTGCTGGTTAAAGAAGAACCGAGTCCTGATCTGGACCAGAACCACCCAGAACCCGTCCACATAAA
>CAEFZY010077744.1:0-50974 GCA_903066815.1 Brachyrhaphis roseni
TTACATTAAACTTGCGTCTTCCTCTACACATATATTCCCCCTGTCTCACTCTTACCTTTTCTGCTCGAGCGCCCCTGGTGGCCATTAGAAAAAAATTGCATAAATAAGCCGCATCTTTGTATAAGCCGCAGGGTTGAAAGCTGTGACAAAAGTCGCGGCTTATAGTCCGGAAATTACGGTAATGTACAAGAACAACTAGCATTCAAGTTCAATATCAGTGTCTGATCTCACAAATACGTTTCTGATATAATGGTAAGAAAAAAATCCATAGACCACTTCCAGACATTGTGAAAAGCCTACCCAGAACAGTTGATGCTATAATAGCAGCATAGTGTTTGTCAACATCCTATTAAACCTATTCATTAAGAATAGGATGGCAATCAAGTACATTTGTGTCAAAGTAGATGAGCAAATAGTTTTGGCTCTATATTTATCTTTGTAGAATCACTTTGATTTTCATTATGTTTTCAACAGTTTTTGACTTTTGCGTTGCTCTGATTAAATAACTACACTGCAGGCCAGAAGTGTGCTGAGACTGTTTTAATGATTATGTTTCTCCTCTTACTGCGGTAAACGTTTTTTAGACAGTTGAGTTTACAAATTTACAAAGTCACCCCAGGGTTTGCTTAAGCATTTTTCTGATTTAAGGATAGAAATATGTAGCTTTGAGCAAAAATCTTTCATATTAAAACAACTCAGCTCTGGTGCAACATATTTATGTCAAAATTTCTTGTCTTGCATAACTTCAGTAAACTTAATTTGCCAGACGTACCTCAGAGAAAGACTGAGAAGGAAGATACTTTTCTAATCCAAAATTGTGTTTCAAATTAGGTCCAGCAATAAGGTTCATGAAATTATCCATACATCTTTTCGAAACTTTCTGCAGTATTTAAGGTAAGAAACATATGGATTTTTGCGTAACAAACAAACTCCATCATGAAACAGTTTGTTGGTCAGATGGACTACCAAAAGAAATTGTCACTATCAGCTATACCCAGAGATTAAGTTGAACATTCTTGCAATAAACAATCATCTTACACTGCAGTAATAATTCCTGAAGGTGTGTGGGTAGAGAAAAAACAATTTGCTTAATACAGCCAGAGGAAGAAGAAAAAAAAAATTATATATATATATATATTTATACTGCTTTGGCGGTTATGGTGTCTTTAATATGTCTGGTTCATCTAGTTAATCTAGTTTTGTGAGATTAGGATTTTATTTGTTTGTACATTGTCATCCTACTCGTCTAACAAGCGTGCTGAGATTCCTCATCTTCATTCACTCATCAGCCACTGCAGCATTAACCATTGTCTGCCAGTGACAAAGACTGCAAATGCTACAGGTGTTGATTGTTGTCTGGATAAACCATGTAAACAGTTTAATTTTACATCTCAGCAGTTTGTGGTGGCATAGCACTACTTTTGTGAGTGCTGCTATCTTCAGTTGATCCATGCTCCTTACGTCATTCTTTGACCTTGTCAACATCTTGGCACTAACATCTCTCTCAAGCGATCTGATAACATGCAAGTGTGAAGCACTCGAAATGTTTCTGACACTTTCACTTAAATGAGCTTTAAGTATGGCCTGGCACATCTTTATCTACTTTAAATTAACACTGTGGGCATAATTTATCCCGGGACATAACAGCGGACCACTGACCTGATGTGACTCCCCTCAGGAAGCGGTTATTACGTGGACTGCTTTCAAATTAAAAGAAAACAGCCTTGCCAAAATAAGCATTACTGGCAGTTTGCCGAAAGTGATCAAAGACAAATTTTAATACAAGCTGAAAACGGTTTCACTTAGCGAGGTTAACTTGACTCATAATTCTTTTTTAAATTCCAAAATAAAACATCTCTCAGATAATGTTCACTCTTGCTACCTATTAAATTTGTACCATTATGGTAATTTTGTGCCACGATTATAGTAGCAATTCATCACAGTCATATCAGTTTTAAATCAAAATTAATTTTACCATTATTATAGGTAGTAGTAATTTCATAATTTCATCCCACAATCACACCACACTTTTCTGTATTAAATTAGAATTGTTGGAGACACATTATAGCCTGCAGCATGAACATGCTTTCGGACAGCTGTGTGCTTTTATAATCAGAGAGGATACTGTGAAAGATTTTCTGTGGCTTTATGTTATTTTCAGTTCAGAGAACTTCATACCTCAAAAAGTATTTTATTGTGAACGTTTGCTCTATTAACACTAAATAGAGGCCATTCAAGGAGCATTTCTTGCAGAGTTGTAAAGTTCAGAGTTAATCTATATTTGCATTTATTTGGTAGTTTAGGTTCTAACCTTACCTTTCAGTGACCTCTTCTTCCTGGGATCCATCTGTGTTAATGTGTTTGATGTTTGGTTAAAAAAAAGCAAACAAACAAAAAAAAAAACTCTGATTTGCTGTAGTTGACTTCAAGAAACTAAAACTGTTTATCCAGCATTCTTTTCTTTGCTTGTATTCCATGAGACCGACAAAAAAACAGTTTCCCCTCATGCTGTGTGTGTGGCAATTTCATGTAATAGCCCATTTACCAGTGAAAATCTGCTCTGTGCAAATACCACACTGTGCGTGTGCGATGATATCTCGGCCAGTATTTTCCCTGAAAACCAGAGCAGCTTCTGTAAAGGAGGCCTCTGGTTATTATAACCTCTTATGTTTTCCCAGCTGTAACAGAGCTAAGATGTGAGCTTTTTTTTTTTTTACGTGACTGTTTTTTTTTTTTTTTTTTTCTGTCCCTGTGTTTGTTGTACATCTGGTGGTCAGTGATGAGAGGAACACATCCCCAGGACGCAGCATGGCCTTTCCTGCTCCATTTGAAAACTGCTTTGATGACTGGGAGCATCACGAATACACAGTGTCAATGCAAGCCCTTTGATATTTGGCTCCAGCTGTCGGGCTTTGTCTCGAATCTGTCAAACAGCGGACTAGAAAAATCTATCTCTCTTTAGAAAAGGCCACATATACTCTCCTTAAGAACTTGTAATAGACAATTACCTTTTGCTTAATGGTTGGACTGAACACCA
Organism: Brachyrhaphis roseni; assembly: GCA_903066815.1. Taxonomy (NCBI): domain Eukaryota; kingdom Metazoa; phylum Chordata; class Actinopteri; order Cyprinodontiformes; family Poeciliidae; genus Brachyrhaphis; species Brachyrhaphis roseni. The sequence goes on from CAEFZY010077744.1 coordinate 3,038, forward strand.
TTTGATATTAAAATTAAAGCAATTATTCGCTGTGTATTTACCACCATCGCTGAGACTGCCCTGTCAGAAGACATGGTAATTAGGAAGCTTTACTTTGGTAGCTGATGTAGCGATGGCTCCTCTTACAATAGAACTGTGTTATGCAGTTAAAGGAGTCAATTTTCTCTCTTTGTGTTTCCAGACTGCATTGTCAGCTGAATCTTAAGATCCCTAGGAAAACTTAGCCTCTTCTGCTACTCATTTATAGCACACACTCACACACACACCCCTTCCTGAACTCTCTGGTTGGTTGGTATTCTGTGCATGGAGTTGGTGAATGGCTGTCAAACTGCTTTGGTCAGTGTTTGTTGCTCCTCTTAGTTCAAAGCTTTAGAGAATGATTCCTGGTTTGAATATTTTCCCCTGATCTCCTGCACACACTAGTTTTGCTTAAAGGCATGCAATTATGTAAAATCTACTTTTTAAAGCGTTATATTGTGTTATGATGTTATTCCCTCAACAAAAAATATACCTGCAGTGTTGATTTGATTCTTCTATGCACGTTTGAGAAATCCTTGAATTTCCCATCGCAGCCATTCGGGGGTGCCTGAATGCTTGCTGTCACAAAGTTTTTTCACAAAGTATCCTCCGAGCTTGGAAGTGGATTGTTGGAAAGATGATTAGTTTCTTAAAGAGACAAAGGCCCAATTTCAAGGCATCAAATTACCAAGTCAAATTTCTTTTAAGTCATGTTTGATATGACAACTGAAGGCAACATAGTTACTTGATTATGCTATAAAATAGAACAATCCTGGTCCTGGAAACTATATAATACTGCCCCTTTCTAAACATTTCAATTTAAAATCAGTCTTGAATCATTGTTAAATAAACCAGCACAGTGATTAGTGCTATGCAGAACTGTAAGCAATGCCTACATATGATGCTTTAGAATTTAAATCAGCTTTGTTAAACCACTGTGGTTGATTTGCAGCTGAAACAGACATGCAGTATGAATACTGCTGCAAGTGAAACAAGGCTGTGTTTTTGTCTTTGACTTTTTCCAAAAGAACCTCTCTAATTCTTCAATACAGTTATATATACTAGTTGCTCCTATAGCTACCATTCATTTTGTCCTATTTCATGGCAAACAGTCTTAGTAGAAAAAGTTAAGAAAAACTAGACATCTCTGAAAATAATCTGGCAGTCACGCTTAACAGCTCCCTGAGATTATGTCACCTTCGACAAGGTCAGGATGAGTGCTTTCAAGAGCCCCACGAATGGGTGCTCACAATGAGATGAAACTACATTTTAAAATACTTAATATCCTCATCCCAACTCAGCAGAATTTTTTTTATTCCTTCAGTTTTTGAAAAAATAAAATTCCACTTCAGGGAAGGATTTCCTCACTGAAAAAAAAATAAAAATCACAGACAAGTCTGACACTTCACATCTAGAAAGCTAATGTTAACTCTGTTTCAGACAGCAGTCTAACAGAATTGGAGTTAATTTTACATTAGTTTCTGTCTGGCAGATAATCCACATGCTGTTTGACTTACAGTTTTACAGCGTGTTTGAAAATTTTACTCTAACCTTTAATTATTCCGGTGAGATTTTCATGAGAAGCACAGCTTTATTCTCCATATGCTCTAAATATTTTCTCTAGGTTAAAATGATTTATTCTAAAATACAGACAACACTGTTTTCACAAACATTCCTTCAGCAATGAGTTTCCAGTTTCTCTCACATAAATTATGGTGTTTAGTTTTTTGGAAAAACATTCAAAAATGAACCCACATGTATAGTAAACTGGGATACAGCTTATTACCCATCTGACTTTCTGTGAAGTAAGCAACCATCGCCATCATTTGATTAAAATTTGGGTTTCACTGACAACCAAATACCTTTATGACTACGTATATGCATGTTAAAGTTGATCACAAATTCCCACATGGAAAAAATTAAGATGTTTAACACAGTGATAATTATATATGTGAGCTGACAGCTCGTTAATGCTGTTCTGGCAGACATACTGAAGTTTTAGCTCAAAGCTGCACTCCATTTAACACAGAATTATTGCTCTGTTCTCTCACTTCTACCTACAGTTGGCAATTTCTTCTCTTCTTTCTGTAGCGCAGCTGTTCTCCGATTAAAGCTGCATTTTTACTTGATGAGTGTGCCTGACAACGCAGCAACCTGCATCACTTTAGACCACGCTTGATTTTGTGTATTTATGCTTATCTTAACTACTTGTCCGGCGATGGCTTCAGCCTGACCACTACAGCTGCTCTCAGTTATGAATTAGTCACCCACTGACTCCTATTTAGATACTAAGTTTAAACTGAGTAGCCCTTTTCCTGATGAGTAACTTCCGTCCTCTAGAGAGCTTTTGATGTTATTTGTAGGTATTTGCATCAGGATCATTCGCCTCAAAACATTCCGTTTCAACATTTTCAGAACGACAAAATACATGAGAAATATTCAAGACAGGAAAATAACTCAAAGATACGGTGGAGAAATTACAGCATGTTATTTATGCAGTGCTTCAGACACTCTTGTGTCATGAGGAAATATAAGACAGTCCAATCTGTGAAACGATTAACAAGGCAACATAGATAACAGCAAATAATATTTAAGCAAATTATAGTGTTTTGTCCGGGCTTGCCTGCGGGCATGATGCTGAGATTGTGTTATGTTGCAACAGAGACTCAGAGCTGCCTTCACTTCACACTTCAATGCATAGAGAAGACAAGGGGATGGGGATGCGGATGGGGAGAATCCTGTCAATCTACTGAAATCTCAATTAGGACAAAACACACAGTTGTGAAGTGTGTGATCATAGTGTTTACTCACCACTCAGATTTAGAGTAGCATTTATGCTAATTTCATCACCCGGTTATGCATTTGTCACATTGGGTGCTGTACCATAAATTTCATTTTGAAGGTTTACTGTATATGCATCAAACATGGTGACATTCATATCAGTTAGTTTTCTAACCACACCATTGCTTATCAAAGGCCTTTCATGTAAACATTGAAGGTATCTCAATGTTTTTATGTAAACATTAAGGTGTTTTAGTGTCCTATCGTGAGAAATGAGATGGGAAGATTGTATGTAGTGCAATAATTTGCCTCTTTGTTTTATGCTTTTCAGCTTTTAACATATGTCTGTCATTGGAGTTGCTGGATTTAGAAATGTTGGGTTGTTTTTCAAATTTCTGGTCTTAGGTAAGTCTAAGATTTCACTGATGTAGAACACAAAAGTCAGTTTAAATGAGAAATAGGAAAATGCTGTTTTACAGCCAGTTCATAATTATTTATGCCCCTTTATAACAGGAAGACTAAACAAGTATATTTTGAGGTCTTTTACTTCTTAAAGAGAAATCCAAATCAGCTAAAATGTGGATCAAATTATAGTTACGTAAATTATTGTCTTACAATAAAGTTCCTGAAATTGATATGCACAGTTCCTCCCTGACTAAATTTGCTATGACAACAGAAGGTCAATGCATTGATTCATTGTCCTCCCCCACCTCTTCTGATATCTATTCCGTTAGTTTTTTGTAAGTCTTATTTTTTTTCACCATAGTAACATCTAGGATTTGGGGGATCCTGAATTAGACATGTCATTCATCTACTTAGCCAAAATCCACCCACTGAACTGCCAAGTCCAGTATTTCTGGTGAAATGAACAAAACACATTGGAAAAATTTTACAGTCTTGCTTGCTTTGTCCTACCTGCTTATACTTTTGCTTATTGTCCTCATTCCCATGTTTTACCGATTAAACTTCAGTATCTTAGAAGCTTTAGTTATGAATAACAATGGTTGAAATATTCATGAATGTCATGTATTTATTCAACCCTAACCATGTTCCCTGTAACTGGGCAAACAATCCTGGCATAATGTTCAATTTTAATCTGTCACCACCACTTTTTCTGAGTCATATGCAGAGCTGCTACATGTGCAGACAGGTAGTGCAGTTCAATTAATTAGTTCACTCAGATATTGGTGCTTGCAAAACCTCGGCTCTTTTTTTTATCGGCAGGGCAAAATTGAAAGTGGCACATTGGAAACAGTAGTGGATGGTGCAATGTGACAGCGACAGTGTGTGACCTATTGTGTGTTCTGTAACTATTACTACCCCTTTAACTTTCACATCCTGTCAGATTATAACAACTTCAATGGATTTTATTTAGATTTTTTGTGATAGACGAATATAATATAATCTATAACTCAAAAAAAATAATAAGTATCTCTTTATATTTAAGAATCTGAAAAAATACCTTGTATTCACATTCAATACCATTTACTTTGATACCGCCACAATAAATCAACTTGAGTGGCAGAAATTGCCTTCAGAAGTCATCTAATTAGAAATCAACATGAATGTGTGTAACTGAATCTCCTTATAAGCAAACAATCTGTGAAAATCTCATTGTTGTCAGAGAAGGTTAGTGAACTAGCAGCAGGAAGCAAAAGAAGACCAGTGAACACAACTGACAGGTCAGAGACTGAGTTGTAGTAAAGTGTAAAAGTGGGGTTAGGTTACAAAACACCACTAAGCTTCTCACAGATTACTGTTCTATATATCATGTGAAGATGGAAAGAGTATGGCACAACTGCAAACCTGTGGAGTATATGACAATGGTCATCACCCTAAACACACCATTCTATGTGAAACATGGTGGTGAGAGCATCATGCTGTGGGGATGCTTTTCTTCAATATTCACCAGGAAGCTGGTTAGAGTTGATAGGAAGAGAGATAGAGTTAATACATGACAATGACAGACTGTTGAAATATCTAGAGACATTGCTTTGCTGCAAAAACTGATTTCACAAGATATCAAGTTGCATAATAATTAGCTACTTTTACTTGCTCTATGTCTGTTTTAAAGAAACTTAATATCATCCCAGAACAGAAGTTCAAAAGATTAATCAGGACACAAAGACTCTTTGCACCCTCATTAGGTAATTCTCCTGCCAATAAAAGCCACCCAGCCAATAATGAAATAAAACAAGGTCGAAGCAATTCCTATAGGCACTAGCCTCCCTATGACTCTACACGGACAAGCAGCTATAGATGGATGGTATTCCTATAAGATATCAAAATAAACCTAAACATGACTTTGCTGTCATAAAAGGTCCCACACAAGAACTCGACGTTGGAAAGAGGGTGATCTCAGGCTTGTTGGAGTGCAGCTGACCATAAGAAAAAAAGGTCTTATGTTTTCGCATTCTGTTCCCATGCCCATTTTCCTCTGCAGTGTGGATTGCATTGTTTGGCAACCCTTCTCACACTTACACACACACCCCCGCACACACTGCTGTAGTCAGAGGGCAGAAGAACCTTTTCATGCATGGCTCACTGTGCTTATGTAAGAGCGCTACTTAAACCTGGTTACATGATGTAACAGGCAGCACTGTGTCAGTGGGTCACTGTGCCACACAGCCACTTAACTCTGCACCCTCTCAAAGTTGTGGCCTTTTACTGGGCATGTGAATGGAGTGTTGTTGTGGGCTTTTTGCCTGGTCATACATGTCAGAGTTCTTGCATGAGTGGAATGTTTTAGCTATTAAAACATCTTCAGAAATTTGATTCAAGCTTTGCTGCACCTACCAAGTGCCAGTAGGGGGGTCTCTCTCCGTTTCCTAGTTGTGTGTTGCCTTCTCACCAGGCCAATCTCAAACTCTTCATTCTTTCCTCCACATCTGCTTCCCCAGCCGGACAGTCAGTGCATGTCTTTCTCAGGCTCCTTTGAGCGCAAACACACTTACAGAAACTTTAAGGAGGGCAGGATCGACCACTCCCACCCTCCTATAGTTCCATGATGAACACAGAGGGAGAGAGTGAAAGACACAACGGGGAGAGGAAGAGAGGGATAGAGGGAGGAGCGTAGCTGCGCCGAAGCCGAGCCCCTCTATGCCTCCGCACGCAGAGCGGAGCAGACGCCAGCAGCCACACAAATACGTTCCCCTCTCAGTTACATGCACAGTCACACACATACCGCACCGCCGCCGCCGCCGCTGCTGCCACCACCACCGCCGCTACTCACACACACACACACAGACACAGTGACGGCTGCCAGGCTCAGTGGGAAGCAAACCGTCAGGGAAAGAGCCTGAGAAGAAAGAGAGGGATCGCCAAGGGGAAGAGAAGAAGAGAGAGAAGAGTTGGAGGGGCACCTTGTGGATCAGAAGGGATTTTCCGTTTTTTTTTTTTTTTTGTGAGAGAGTACGTCTGGATAAGGCTATCTGCCTTTTACCAAGGCTTTTTCCTCTTTGCTCATCCTCCGTGCAAGACTCCAACGATATCTACCTATCTATCCCTGGAGCTTAACAAAAGAGGGAGGGAGTGAGGGGGGGGGAAACAGTCACAGCTTCAGCTCCAGACCATCCTCTCTCCTCCTCTACTCCTCTTCCTCCTCCTTCTGTTCTCTCTCCGGTTCCACATCCATGTGTGAGTTCATCGCTGATTCCAGTGTCTTTTGAGGATAGAGCAAGAAGGACGCCGTGTGTTCTTCAGAATACAGCTGGGCTCCCCTTGGGATCAGGCTCTTCGTAAGATTTAAGAGAGGGAAAGAAACAAGGGGGACTGGATAAAAACGGATAAAAGAGACAAAACAAGAGAAAGAGAGAGAGAGACATTGGAAGACAAATTGAGGGGCATGTTCAGGGCACCAGAGAAGAGGAGTGAGTCTAATTTCTAGTCCATAGTGTCAAGAACCGGCAAGCAGAACGCAACCATTCATTCTACATCCTTCTCTTCCCTCTCCTCTTACTCCCTTTTAGTCCTGTGCTTCAGTTTTTCTTTATTGTTCCCTCTCTTGCTACTGTCTTTCTGAATTTTTGCTCTCCTTACCCCACACATCTGTCTCCTCAGCCTCTTTCTTCTGCTACCCTGGCTCCACGCTTTCCAAACCCTCAAAACGACAGTTCCTTGCAAGCTCCAATCAGACTGAAATCCCATGCACAGTGCGTCCTCCTGTCCACCTTGTATATCTAACACCTTAATAGCAACAGAAAAGCGCTCTCCCTGCATTCACTCTTGGAAACAGCCCTCCTGAAGGATCCAGGCCAGTGGTTGGAAGTGATTCTACCCCACCTGTGAGCTTCTATCTCCAGCCTCCAGGACCTTCAGTTGGATTCTAGCTACATGGGAAAACGTTTGGAGCAGCAGCCAATGTACCCCCACTACACCTACTACTACCCCCACTATCTCCAGACGAAGGTAGGACGATCCAGCCAAGTTGACCTATTTTAATACTCGCCTGCGCAAAATTTCTTTTATCCTGTAATTGGCTTAAATTTGCTTCACAATTACTGATACCTGTTTTTTTTGTTGTTGTTGTTTGTTTTTTTTGTTGTTTTTTTTTTGCTTTTAACTATTTGAAGCTTAAGCTCGATCGGAAATAAATCCACATAAAGCAAAGTTTTTAATTATATTGTTCAGGTTCCTCAAGAGGTTGTAGAAATTTGCCCCAAAATGGACTAAATGAAGCTTTTTGAAGAATACATACTGAAAGAAATGGAAAGATCTGAAATTCTACACTTTAGGTCTTGTGAGGAAACAATTTGGAAGGTGTCAGACTAACTGCTGGACGTGTTTATGAAACAAAACAATGCCTTCCCCCGTCTTCCATCTGTCTTGTAACCAGAGGACACCAATGTCATTCAATTGGATCTTTTCTCTTCTTCCTTTCTGGGTTCTTGACCCTGTCCTCCCACCCCAACTCCCACCAGCTAGAAGTTCAAGTTCAGGGCAGGGGGCCCACACTTCCCCCTTGGTGCTTTTTTTCAACACCTCCTCCTAATTTCCCTTTCTCCACAGCACCGTGCACCCTTTCCTTGTTGGGGTTTTTGCAGAAATGATTGAATCTTATATACTGCTCAAGTTACCTAGAATGCAGGAAAACGGGCTCACTTCTTTCTTGGTTCTTTCAGATTTATTCCAGTTCTCCTTCTTACACTTGCATGGACTGTCTTGATAAATACATTTCACAAAAGCACACTCTGACACACTCTGACTATCCCACCACCAAGAAGCAGAAAATGGATTGCGAAGGCCTGATTGATTACTCCAGCATCATATCACCCGCCGTTCCCTTTGTTTGCCGCTATTCATCTGTTTTTCTCTCGCACGATAGTAAACGTGAGGAGCTGGCAGTTTCACAGCAATTTTTAGCAAACGTGCATGTGTCAGTGGGCTAGAGAGATGGGGAGAGGAAAAAGAGAAAGACGGTGTAGGAGTCGGATGCTGTGAAAATAGAGAGATCACGCTATTGAGTGGACTCAATGTGGGAAGAGCAGGTAAAAGAAATGATTGCTCAGCTGATAAAAATATGTTGAACTGTGATCCATCCAGCACATTACAGAATTACCGCCGCAGAATTTTGTTGGAGAAAGGAGCACAAACATTAAAGACTGGAGATTTTATAGCCACAATGAAAGCAAGAAGCTTCAAAGAATATCACATTTTCAAAGAAGAGCATTGCAAAACATATCTATAACCTATAAACTTTTCACGTTACAAACACTAACTTGATTGTAAAAATTCCAATCGGCAAACTTTAGATGTAATCTAATTACTAGTAAAGTTAAACTGTGTGCAATTTCATCTGCTGTTCTATGAAAGCCTCAAAGGTTGTTAGAGAACATTTGATAGCAAGTAGCAACATGAAGCTCAAGGAACAAGCAAAGAGATTAGGGATAAACTTGTGGAGAATTTTTAAGCAGGGTTAGGTTATAAAACAAATTCCAACTTTGAACTTCTCACAGAGCGCTGTTTAATCCCTCCTCTGGAATTGGAAAGAGTTTGCCACAACAAAACATGGCTAATCAGGGATGCAACCAAGTGGCTTCTGGGAGCTGCAGAGGTCCACAGCTCAGGTGATAGAATCAGTTAACGAGACATTTTTTTTTTTTATCTGCCTCACAAATCTGGAAAAGTGGAAAGTAATCAGAAATTCCTTTTGCAGTTTTCCACAAGCCTTGCACTACACATTGTGCTTAGTATGTCCATCGTTTGTTCTCTACAAGTGATGGACATGCAAAACATTACATGTAGTGGTAAACTAACTCTGTACATCAACATAAACACACCATCCCCATTTAATTCTGATTTATTTTTGAACATTTTCAAGCGTTTGTAATATTATTATTTCACATTTTTCACACGTTACATTTGTTATATGCTCAAAGGCAAGTAAGTGTATGTATTTATTCTTGGATGAAAGTGTAATTGTTTATTGCTTTAAAATGGCTCCGTCAAAGTAAGAATCTGGATGTGTATCATTTTCATTCCACTTCACAATAATACATCCATTTGTGTTGACGTACACACTACAAATGAGTGCTTAACATGACAAAATGCAAATATTGAATTTAAGTTTTGCAAGGCATTCACAGAAAAAGGCAACTTTAAAACAAGTAAAGGATGTTTGACAGCTTCATTTAAAACGGTTTCATGCCACAGATTGTGAATAATGTCAGTTTATAACACTGATGATAAAGACACGTAAGAGTCTAATGCACAAATAATGCTTCGATTGGTGGAAATAATGCGTATACAATTACCGTATTAGGTAAACTGACAAAGCGAGATTTTGAATAATACTGATATGGCTCTGAAATGTTTGGTTGAACCACGTCGACATATTTTTGCCTCTTCGTTTGGCTCACAACAGTTGAATTAATCTGAAAAATTACTCACAGGATTTTGGCAATCACATTTGCATTTCACATTTTGAATAGCGTCACCATCTTCCACTCATCCGATGATCCCAGGCTGTCTATGTTCACATTTGCTAAATGACTGATGTTTTTAAGGATGCAATCCAGACAAACAAACAGAAGCTGGGAATAATTTCTTAATGCACATCAGGGATTTGGCTGTCATAAACAACATCTCTAATGACATGCGTGCCTTTTTCTCTGCTAAACTGGAAGAGTAAATATATAGACAGCTTCCCGGCAGCAGTAACGGCTGCCACTAGATTTCCCCTTCATGTAAAAGACAGTTGTGATAATGATCGTGTCGTGGAAAATTGTTTGTTCTTCAAAATAAATGTGAAAATTGCTCATTGTTGTTTAGTTCAGGTTTAAAGGTGCAGTTGGTAACTTTTTCTAAAAAAATGTTTTTAGTTTGTTACACTGTAATTATGTCCTGACAGTATAACATGAGAGAGTCTGAAAAGATCAAGCTCCTCTGCCTTCTAATTGTGGTCCTACTGCAACCTGCACAAATACGCCACTCAGTCAGAAACCACCAATCAGAGTCAGGAGGAGGGTCTTAGCACTGTTAATGAAGCTTGTGTATGCTCTGCTCACACCCTCCCACCTTCTTTCTGCTATGCTAAAGCGCCATCGCCACAGGGGGGCCTGATGCTAATAGATAGCAAACATGGGAACCGATAATGGTGGATAAATGTTTTTTCTGTAACAGAAATTGTGTCTCTGCCATTAACACATTGAGCAGTGCATACACAAGTTCTATTGCCAGAGTTAAGGCCTTTCTCTGATTAGTTGTTTAAGACTGGGAGCTGTTCATTTCTGCAGATGGCAGTAGGACTACAGTGGAGCTTGATTTTTTATTTTATTTTTTTTCACAGATTGTATGTCTCATGTAATACTGTCGTAACATAATGACAGTTTTAGCAAATGTGCAACAAAACATCTGTTTTTAAGACATTACCTACTACAGGTGTGAGATGGCTGGTATTGTTTTTGTCTTCTATTTGTGCGGTATATTTATAACTCTCTGTGAATTGGGATTTTGGTCAATTTATGTTTAATATTCAATTCCTAAATTTACCTGCAATTTTCATTTTCAAAAGAAAAACATACAGTACTGTCTTGACAGAGAGATGTGGACTATCCCAAAACTGTTCAAACAGCCAGTTATCTTTGTGTATGTAAACTTGTGACTTTAAAGAAAGTAAAACAAGGCAAAACAAAATTCTCTGTTATTGTAACATTCAGCAAATAGAAATTGTCAGAGCCTAATAGTTTTTGTTTTGCTGTGCTACCCAATGGTTATCATTGTTCCTCATCGTGCCACCACTTTTTTTACTTAACAGCCAAAACTGCTAAATAGTTTTAGCAGTTAAGTACCTAAAGGCAATGAGGCAGCACAGCCCAGTTCCACACATACTGTGTTAGGTTCACAGCAAACAAAGTTCTCGTTTATTTTTCTGTCATAAATAATAAAGCCGTATTTCACTATCATTTCAGTAAATCTGAAGATTTATTCAGTGATCCGTACTTTTATTACCTAAGACATTACACCACATGGCCAGGTAGGTGGGGTTACCTCCGGTGTTTGATGCATGCCTGTCACCCAGTTTTATGTGTACAGATGTCTCCATCCCACATGGCTCTCTTGTTTCCATGATTTATCGCCATCCTATTCAAGGTCATGTAATTTCTCTCAAGTATCTGCAACAGGCATCTGGCCCGGGCCATCACTTCATTTCTTACACCCCATCCATCCCTCAATCCACCGCTCTTCCCACCAGCCCACTCTGCTTTTCTTTCTGCTGTCAAGGTCAAATCAAATTGGATCCTACCTCCGCCGAGTGTACGCTCTCAGCTGTGGTTGTACTGTGAAGGGTGTGAGTGTGTGTGTGTGTTTTTGCAAATACGTTTGCAGATAAATAAAAGCTGCTTCTGTGTGTACGCTTTGAAGCCGTGACTGTACATGAAAAAGCTACTTTTTCCTCACAATTCATGTGTGAGACTGAATGCATTTGCTCACTTCTGTGTGGATGAAGCACGGGAGCCTATCATGCAGGTAACATGATTGTGGGCCTGAGAAGTGACTCCCCCCTGCCTGACCCTGTTCACAAAGCAGCTTGCTGTCATTAAAGCTCAGTGGGTCCCAAAAGAACAGTTTTGTGTGTTTAGCGCACTAAGAATGACTCGCTTATACATCTGTATGGATCTTGGCAGTGGCTCTGTAGATCAATCTAGCTGTGTAAGTCTGACTTAAAAAGTCTACGTGTGTAGGTGTACAGTAGGTTTTATTGTTTGTTTTTTTCATAGGAACACGCAACAAAAACAGACTAAACCCGCTGCGTTTATTGTGCGATCTGTGTCGAGCAGTTTCTTTTGTTTTGCTCACATTTGACCTATTGTACTAGGGATATATATATTTTTTTATCACATTGCAAACACGGTATTTGTGGTGTATTGTGTGTGACAGGCCAACATGGAGTTGTGCATAAGAGGATGAAAAATGATATAACCTGAAAATTGCGAAAGATCTCAAGCTCAGTTAGACTGGATGAACGGCATCTTCAAATTGACTGGGTTTAATTAGGGTTTTGAGTGGGATTTTTAAATAAATGAATTTGTTTTGTTCCAAATCTTTCCATTATAGCTCTGGCTACATGTGTAGCATTGCTGTTTTGCTTAAAAGGGAACCTCTTCCCCAACTTCATGTTTTTTGAAGCCTTTCCAAGTTTTCAAACATGACTGCTCTATATGTGTAGCACATCCAGCTCTAACTGTTTCTCCTTGAGAAATATATGCCCACATTATGATGCTGACACCTTCATGTTTTACTGTGGGGATGGCGCAGTGTTAGTTTTCTGCAGCATTCAAGATTTTACATGTTGGCCAGATGTTCAATTTTGATTTCATCTGATCATAGTGCCTTTTTACACATACTTCTTGTACTTCAAAGATTCAATATTTGGAGGGATTATGAATTTTAATTGACATGCATGAGTATTTTGCACACCAGTAAAATATTTGCTCTTTTGCATCGACTCCCACTACCCTTGATGCTCACTCCTAATACATAATTTATTGGCTGAGATGGCAAAAATCACAAAGAGCGATGGGGGGGCATTGTGATAAAAGAAAAGAGCCGTATAGTAAAACGAAGGATGGCGAAGGAAAGGCATCGCTAATGTAGCACCTAGCAAAATGTTCAAAGACTGGGAGATTTTTTTTTTATAACCCAACCCTGCTTAATATTTCTGCACAACTTTATGCCTGATCATGATGCTGTCCACAGAACAGCAGGATTTTTATCGAGATTAAAATTTAGAGAAGAAGACTACTTATTGATGAGATGATGCTAAAGGAAAAAGTTTCTAACAGCATATTATTTAGTGGTGTCAGACTAAAGGAGGGTGATTACAAATGTTTCCTAGATTTTTGAGGGAAAAAATTTAAATGCATCTCATTCATGCCTTAGTTCATGGTGGTCCTTCACATAAAATCCCACTAAAAATGCATTAAAATCTGTGAATGTAACATGACAAAATGTGAAAATGTTGCATGGGATTCGAATACTTCTGCGAGAAACTTCATTAATAATTATTCTTAATATAAACCTTCTTTTCTCTTTTAGAGTGCAAGCCCTCAAACATACTTGGCTCCTCACACTCAGGCACACAACACATGACCTTCCTATGAACGCAGTTATGAAATGACTGGCTTAAACCAACAACGATAAGCCAGCCAGATGACGGAGCCTGTGTAAAAGGGTTGCTCTCAAACACAAGTTTGCTCTTGCTCTGCCTCCATAATGGGCTATAGGTTCACTCATTGTACATTAGCAGGGAGTGTGGAGGGACGGCATGTCCTCTTGTACAAACTCAGTGTTCCTTAATCAGGACTATAAGAGGGTAGGAGGGGATCAGTTGAGAGCTGATGCTCGCATAGTGCTCTATGATTTGTCTAAATCTATTCAGGGGATACAAGAGATTCTTGGGATTTTCCTAATTGCCGCATGAGCTGCTTTCAGTTGTGGTATTTCTGACACACGCTCTCCTCCTCACCAATCATAAGAAATTACTGAATGAAAACATCTTACTGCTAAAAATAATAAGCACATCGAATAATCCCATAAGAAAGTCTGCTGGCTTGTTATTGTTGCTGTGATCTTTGTTAGTGTTGTCCTGTGGCTGTGCTGGAATGCGTTGGCACAGCAAATTTTAAGGCCGTAACAATAAAATCTGAGATCTTGGCTTTTTATTAAGTCAAAAAGTGGAATTCATTATGAATATGACTTCTGGCTTGGAAAAGGTAAATGTCCTTTGGCGCTCCGGTATTACATATTACTCACTTATATTGCTGGGTACCCGAATTGAAATCTTTCACTGTGAAGCGTCAACCTGCTGGATACCTCATTTAAACTGCCTTTAGACTTCATATTAAAAGTGTGAGTTACATCATCCAGACAAATTTAAGTCCAAACACTTTTGCCAAAATTAGGTTTCATAGCTGCAGAAGCAGCATGAGGAAGGCAAAGTTCACGTCACTCAATGGAGTCGTGCCTTTTCACATTAAGGACCCTGTTTATGGATATATTGCAGAACTAGCCTGTAAGTTGTATAAAAAGAAGTCTTTCTAACATGAAGAAAGGAATCTTACCAAATAATTAATTGAAAGCACATGTTTATTAAAGTTTTTGAAATTTCACAAGAATATATAAACTTTTTTTGGGATAAGAAATGGATCAGTTTTCCACTGTCAGTTCCTACCTGGCTTGGAAACACTTTTGAGCCAATTCCACTACAAACTACTTAAAGCAATTTTCCGTGATCTGCATTATTAAAATTTTTATGTCGTAACTTGGCGCTTACTCACCTGAAGCAACAAGCTGAGCGTCAACATCACAGATACTGAAGTAAGATTAGCTAAAGTCCAAAGCCAAGCAGTCCAAACTCCACTCATCATTAAGGAATGCAGGTTATAATATTAGTATTAAAACTTACTGCTGACTGAAATAAAAGACAAATTATTATTTTTTTGTGTACTTGTACAGCGCTAGTCAATACACCCTTGGCTAGCTCCAACACACTTCATTAAATTGGTGTATATGTAAATACAGACTAGCACTAATTTCTGTAGTAGCCTCCTAAATGCACATATATTTAAATACTGTGTCATCCACCAATAAAGCATCTAACACATACAGAGCACTAATTCTTCAGGACTGGACCTCTTGTCTAACGCTTTACTTTTTACCGTCCAGTATTCTTACACACAGCAAATAGCTTTAATGATTACAACTGCAGAAGCATGTTTTGGAATGGGCTTTTCATGGCTCTCATACTAATATTGACATTTCTTCTAATCTCCCTTTAAGTCTTTATTTCTCTGATCGTCAATCTGTACTACTGGACCTTGTATATTTCTGTGTGCAGACCTTCATCAGAACAAGCACACGTGAAGCACATCTGAATGTAGCTGTTCTTCCCACCGGTTTGAAATCTTTTTATCCTCCGATGATGATTGGATGGAGATGTGAATCTTTGATGAATATCACAAAGAGTGAGATTAGAGTGTCTAAAGTGAGTGGGGGTATGTGGGGAGGGGAGAGAAAATAAAGTGGAATTATCAACCAGCCGATCATCAGCTTGCCACAGATCAGTGTGCTAATATGCTCAGCGGCACACGAGGAGCTTTAATTAAGGTAATGAGAAACAGCATTCAGCTGATATCAAAGTAATGACACATGCGGACACGCCTGGACATCCAAGTGGAATATCGCCTGTCTTCAAAAATTAGCTTTTCACATTCAATTACTCTCCATCATGCTCTAGATAAATGTGGTCAGTGGTTGGCTTGGCTGTGATGCGCAAACATAAAGGCGGAGGGCGGCGGGGGGTGGGGGGGATTGGTGGGGTACTCATAAGATGGAAGTACAAATCTGTAAACACAAGGACGGCACAAAGAAATTGATTAACTCATCGTCTCATCTTCCGTTTCATATTAACTTTCTCCTTCATTCCTTGACTCCCTCTGTGGCTGTGTCCCCTTCACCCCCCTCTCCCCCCTTTTTCCTCAAACATAAAGAACTACGCCTCAGCTGAAAGTGTGACTATAAATTATGCAGCGCACATCTTGCACACGCACCGACAAGGAACTGTGTGTGTTTAGCAGGCAAAGTAAACAGGGGATAAAGGGTTTATGGCTGTGCATGCATTCTGCCCAAGCCCTGTTTCTTCTCACACATCTGCCTGTCTGCATCGGTTGGAGTTTTACAGCTGACAATATTAGCATGTGCACTTTGTTTAAGGAGCCATCCGTTCTGTTTGGATTTCAGCCCTGATCTCAATAGCGTTGTGTGCCAGTTTAGACGCGAGAGAGTGGCCTTATGTTGCCGTCTTTTAATGCCCAACCAAACACTCACCCTGGTTTTTCTATGCCCCTTTCCCTGTCTTTCTCCCACTGTGTTCTGGGCTCTCTCTCCCTCTCTCCTGCCATCTGTTCATACTGCCTGTAGTTTTTACTGCAAAAAAGGGACTCTCCTAACCACCCATATATGTCCATTTATTACTCTCTGTGGGCTGTTCTATTCTGGTACCAGTGTTCAGTAGTGGATGCTGACCGTTGCCCCACTGTGCAGAACGGTGTTGGAAAAGCTTCGGCAGGTCGGCACATGCATAGAGCCGTGAGAGAAGCTCATCCTTTGCAGTTTCGGGAATAAAAGATATGTGGCAAGAGAGAAAGAGAGAGAATGAAGCAGGAAAGAAAAACATCTGAAGTAATAGGGAAATAGAGTGAGACAAGTCAAAAAAAAAAAAAAAGAGAACAGATGGTGGTGGCAAAAAAAGGGAGGGAAAAAAAAGGCAGATAATGTTCCTACGGGAAATAAGAGTGATGCTGTGAGAGAGATTGAAGTTGCAGACTTGGTCAGGGAATAATGGGGCTGCTGCATTTTTAATAGTTGGCCACTTTGTAGCGACCCTTGTCTAATGGATTCTCTTCCTCTTAAAAGCTCCTGTCAGAGCCTTTAACCTCAAACAGTTATTCTATGGAAATTACCAAGAGCTTCAACAGTCATCAGCACTTCCTCATATCAGCGTCAGTAATCTAACTAGTAGTCAACATGCTACAGGTCTAGTTTATACACAGATGTCTTGGCAGTTGTCTTTAAAGCTTAGATTACAAAGAGCTATGATTTTCAAAATGTGATTCTAGCACAATTTGTGGTAATTGGAGCGCCTTTGGTTGTGCTCAATGGAGATATTGAGCTCAGCTATCTTGAAGGTAATTGTGAACAAACTAACTTTTGATGTAGAGTTTGGAAACCCAGAACCATTTCAAAAGAGAAACGCACTGAAAAACATTTAAAATCTTCTGGTATGTAAGTGGAGGATGGTGAACCAGGAGAACATGTTGTTGGATGTTCATGCTTTGATCTATTTACCTCTGAAGTCGAAATTTGGAACTGGGAATAACATCAAACCCAATTTAGTTGTGTTCCAATTCAGGGAAAGTCCACTAAGATTTGATCATTGATATGCTGGTTTACCAGGCTAATTTCAATTAGCCAGACAAGCTGAGAACAACATATTTCCTTGTGTTTTATGCCTTCAGACACTGTAGCAGTGAACCCACCAAAGAACATTGTTTGGTATTATGTGTATGAATGATTTGATGAGATTCAGAAATGTCATAAGTGCAGTAAATGTATTTATTTTTTACTGCAGCTGTCACTGTTTTAGGTACAAGGCAACCATATTTAATTTAGAGGTCAGGGAGAAACCATTGGTTTTCTCACTCTGAATTTGTCTTTGTGGTAGTCTGTGTTTCTTTCTCCCTTTGTAGAACAAAGTGTAACTAAGTGTGGATCTATGATTGTACGAAAAAGAATGCTCACTGAGATGGCTCTCGTTAGAGAAAGTTTGAAAAGCACTGAAGGAGACACAAAGAATCCACTAAAAACTGCAGGTAGGAGGCTCTGGCTGCCACTTTGTATTTTACAACAGGGCACATGTGAAATAATACAATTTTTGTAGTTCAGAATGGATATTTAGAATGTTTAAGATGGTTATTGGTGACTGTATTCCTTGGCCTTTTCGTTTTTGTTCAGTTTTGTTTGTTTCTTACCCAGCTTCTTTTGGATACCAACAGGAGCCAGTTTGTACAGATGGCTAGAAAATTCAAATTGGCCTTGGGTACATTTTGTACCCGCTTTGACAACTAGTGTTGCAAAATAATTTTCTCCAATGTCCGCAGTAAGGAAATGTCATGATGTTTCTCCAATAAATAATGTTTACCAATAACAGGTTGCTCCTGGGTACCTTGGTTCTGTCAGCAGTTATATTTCAGACGAGAGCTCACTGGCCCAAATAAAGAACAGAACTACAAAATATATTCAGTATTTGGATAATATATACAAGCTAAAATATTCATCAAAGATTTTTTGTTTTGTTTTAATGTCTCCATAGTTTATAATAATAGTTAACTAACAGAAGAAATAAGCTGGTAGACAATGGTTCAAGACATATAGGTACAAAAAGAGTTTTTACAAAACGGAAGAAGGAAGGAATTTAATAGCAGCATTGAGATACAAACTAGAGACTATGAACTGGCAAGATTTTGAGTTGCTTACAAACCTAAAAATCTGGGATGGCATTTTATCATTATTGGCTTTCTTACGCAAAATAATTTACTATTAAAGAAAATCATAGGAAAATATCTGGTTTTTCAGTGTGACAGGCTTACAGACGGCTGATATACCATTCCTGAACGAATCCAAGTCCTATAATAAAAAAGATACATGTACGTTGCTGGCATTCATTGCTGAAAAGAAAACTAGGAAATCCTACCTTTGTCTCCTTTTACCTTTGAGTTTAGATCAGGATTTATTTTTTTTTAATAGTATAAAGTTGAAGTACATGCTTTTCTAACTCTATAAAGGAATACGTTTATAAAAATCTACCACTTTTTCTAAAATTCCTACAAGAAATTCAGTTTCCTATTATTTAATGCCCTTCTCTCTGAAATGTTTCAGGAACAGAAGCTGTCAATTTTGTTCCAAAAAAGAATAGGCAAAAAAATGATAGCTCAAAACAAAAAAGACAGTGTTTATAAGGCTGATATGTTATGAAGGGATAACAAATTGCATGTGACATGTCTACTAAGTTCCCTAGTGGACTTCTGTGGACCGTCAGTATTTTTATCTGCAATCAGAGTTGTGTTAACCTGGGCTGCTTCCCTGCAAAATCTGCAAGATGCAACAAGACCGTTCTCAAAGGAGGATGCCTCCATCCGCTCTGCAGATTGGGACAGTATTTTAAAATAAAACAACCAGTCAAGTATTTTGTGTGGGCTTGGTTTTACTGTTTGTGATGTTGTAAGCTGTCAGGCAAACAGGCGTCTCATATGAATGTAATAGTTACCGAATGAAATGTATATGTGTAAGAAAGATGTGCTACAGCCTGCAGAAGAAGGGAATGCATAACAGGAGGAAAAAAGTGCTGAATAAGGGCTGAAAGGAGAGGTGCTGTACTGTAATCCAATTGTATGTTAAGGCAACTAGAAATCCAGGTCAAAGTTAAACAGAATGACAGACTATGACCTATAGCTCTTTGCTGTTTACAGACAAAAGACATGATAGCATTTGTTTTTGATAATGTGCAGAAGAAAATACTGTTGTAATGAATCAACAATATTCTACCTTTAAGACCCGGCTTAATTGTAACACAGATAATGGTCTTCAAAGCTTAATTCAGAGATGCTGTAGCTGCAAAATATTTACTTGGCATGAAACTCAAATGATATAAAATATGTCCCGTGGTGTAATAAACCCTTGATTCAAATATCAAGGGTTTATTTCTGGAGCTCAGTGAATGACTACAAGTCTGTCTGTTTCTGTGTTTCTTAAGCTCATGTGTCTATTTATTCACTAATAATTTAGCAGCAAAAATGTTTTTTTTTAATCAAATTGTTTCTTATTTCATCATTATGTAGTTTTTGATTAAAATGTGATTAATTAATTACAGACTATTCGATTAACTTGTTTAAAAATTGTATTCCCACCACAAGTGAGAAAGCTTGTGATATAATTCATTCACATAACTGTCCTTGTTTTAAAAGTTTGATGGAATTTAGCCATTAGACTTTATAAAGTGCCCATGTCAAATTGTGCATACCAAGTACAAATTTTAAATAAATGACTCAGTTAACATATTTGCAAATGTTCTCCATATTCATTACATACACCTACATTCTGTCATAATCAACACTTTGAATTTCATTGTCACCCACTCACACAGCACTTACAATCAGAACACTTTTTTAAAAAAAATTAATTTAAAAAAATAATAAAAAATTACGTGTGGATGACTAAATATGTGAATTTATTTGACTGGTGAATGGTGCAGTTATTATTTGTATCCATGCTGTGCGTTAAATATTTTATTATAGAAATCAACAAGGGGAATTTGTGCGTTTCCCCGTTCTCATTTTTCATTCATTTTCTGAAGTCCCTGATCGGCGTGTTGGTAGGGCTCCTTCATTGGTGGGTGGGTGATCCCACTCCAGGGACCATCGGCATAATTAAATGAACGGCTTGAGGGATTTCCCCTCCTTGTTTCCCTTCATCATGCAACGCTGCAGTGAGCCTATGTCACTTTGTTTGCTCTCTTTCTTTCACTCTCCTCTTTGCATTTTTTTTTTTTTTACATTCATCTTTGTAACAACATAACAAACATAGCACAACCATTTAAAATAAAATTCCACAAGTTTAGATTCTCATTCATGCTTCCTATTTGGGGATTGTAAATTGTATATTTAGTCAATTCTGAGTTTAAATCGGATTGTTTTTGTTTTTAATTATGTGTTATTCCATGTGCAGAACAACCAATCCAGTATTTGTCTTTTATTTAAAAGGACAAAGTCTTCTCAGGCAGAATTAAATGCATATGGCATCCGGGAAGAGTGTTTCAGTTTGTTTAAGAAGCTCCTATGATCATGCAAAATTTAGTTAATCCTTTAATTTATAGTAATGTGAATACACAGTTAATCAATTGACTATTGGTGTGTTGGTTCCCCACCTGTCAATCATGCACGTGCATGAACATGATTGACAGCGGTGAGACCCTCCTCCTGTTTCTGTTCCAGAGGTTTTCTGCTGGTGATGTGATGTTAAACAATAAATGGTTTCTACCATCTTCCATTGCTCTAAGGTCCATATAGGACTCCAAAGCTCTAACATTGCCAGTATAACCATTTTTTAGAGGTATACGGGAGTCAGATAACAGGGACCAGTCTTTGCTGTGCAGAAGAATCAAGGACACTTGACCTCCATAACCCTGACAATGGTTCACTGCCAATGTCAGGGACCTTTTCTGATAGACTCTGACCACTGAATACATCAAAAGTAAATCTTCTGGCCACCACATTGGGGATCTTGTCAAACTCAACCAAATCCTTCGATTTGCCCCTTTTTTTCTGCTTCCAACACATCAACTGTGAGAAGAAAACATTGATATGCTGCCTAATATGTCCCACTAATAGAGGTCATCATCAAGACATTACAGGTCACTTAGATGCTTCACCCCTTATTGGCCAAAATGTTTTACCTAATCAGTGTGCAGCAGTCTTAGATGCTGACTATTTCTGTGCGTAGTGTGCGGTGGAGTTTAATAATCTATACACCATTTTCTTTATTTCTTGGTACCAGAGATAGGATTAAAACAAGATAAACTGATCTTCCTCATATCTTTCAATTAAATAACCTTCAAGGTTCCAGGGTACAGAAACACATCTAGGTATGTGCAAAGTTTTCTTGTTAAATCTTTCCAACAAAAAGTAAATGACTTGGAGGGGGGGGAAAGTGGTTGCGTAAGTGCCTAAATACACATACTTGTGCTTTCTCAAGCGTGTTCAATGAAAGAAAGATATGCAAGAATTAAACTCGGCATGAAGAAATCCATCACATTGCTGGATAAAGCACTTGGACATGAGCAAACTGAATGTTGCTTGCCAAAATGACAGATGCTCTACAACCTGATTTCTTGAAGTATTCTGCATCTCAAATATGTATTCATTTGTTAGGCTCTAGTGGCTTTTATTTAACAGTACCTGGAACAGTACAACGGAAAGGAAAGGGAAAGAGAGAAGGGGAAGTATCAAACCCAGTTCAACCACATTGAGAAGTGTATTTGCACATATTGCACGCACTCTACCAACTGAGCCACTCGGTCCCCACAAATATATATTGTTTTAGAGACTTGTATTCTATTCTCTAATCATATATTTTTGAACAAGTGGCATTTCCAGCTGGATCTAATAGCAATAAAAACAAATCCCAGATTCTCTCCACAAAATACAAAACCTCCTGTTAAGTCATGCTTCAATAATTGGGACTTCTCTTTAATCCCTTAAGTGTCTGAATTTAACGATCACCACTTTCAAATACAATTCTAAATTGCTTGTGTGTGTGTATATATATATATATATATATATAGTTTCCTTTTTCTAATCAAGAAGCTCATGGGGACAGCACCATGAAGAAAATACTTCACAGAGTTTGCCCTCTGCATGCTTTATCTCTCATTTTTCAGGAAATATATATAAGAAAATGCAGTTAAACTCCATAAAACTGCCACAGTATTTGCCCTTGAGCACAATTTAGCTGGGTTACAGACAAGCTCTTGTCTCGGAGCCAGAGGTTGCTGGCCAGGCCAAACATCTCCTATTCCCTGCTAATGAAATCCTGAATAAAACTCTTCACTACACACACACGCACACACACCTATCATTGCACAAGTACAAACACCGAACCCGTACAATCTTAGCCGGGGATTACTTTATGAAAACACTTCTTTTCTTGGTCTCCAGTCAAATTACTTCTGGGAGCTTTCATTCTTTAATCTGAACTCCATAACTTTACTTTTAAGCACACACATGCCTATATATTCAATCATGGAAAAAATAAATTACAGCATCTTTAAAACTCGATATCATAAAAAACA
This sequence comes from Brachyrhaphis roseni, assembly GCA_903066815.1. Classification (NCBI taxonomy): domain Eukaryota; kingdom Metazoa; phylum Chordata; class Actinopteri; order Cyprinodontiformes; family Poeciliidae; genus Brachyrhaphis; species Brachyrhaphis roseni. The sequence goes on from CAEFZY010077744.1 coordinate 25,740, forward strand.
ACCTTATCTTTCCCAGGCTGTAAAATTATTAAAGTCTAACCTCAATAACCCACAACATATCTCACACTGACAAGTAACTATTAAACCAAGACACAACCAAAATAGAAATTTTGGATTAAAAAACCTAAGCACTTAAAAAGGTTAAATAGCAGCACAGTGCTGCTTATTATACCCACTCGATTAACTGTGCAAGTAGGAAAGACATCAGCAATGCCCATGAATCTGGAAAGAGTTTAAACTTATTCCCAAACAATTTGAAATCCATCATGCTCCACCAGGGGTTGTCCAAGTCCGTTCCTCAAGGGCTCACTTTCTGCAGGTTGCAGATGTGTCCCTGCTCTAACACACAATATTCAAATGGTTGAATTACTTTCTCTTCATGTCACTGAGTTCTCCAGAGACCTGGAAATGAACCGTCATTTTGATTCAGGTGTGGTAAACCAGGGAAAGATATAAAATCTGTGAGACACGAGCCCTTGAGGACTGACCTTCGAGATTACCCATCTAGAATGAGAATTTTTTTTATTCACCAGTAGCTAACATTAAGGGCAGTTGGTAATCTTCACAAAAATGGACGAGCCCAGCAAATTCACCCCAAGGTCACACCATATGATTTTCAAGGAACCTGATACAAAAAGCATGAGGTAATTTTAAAACTTTACAGGCCTGAAAGAGCATCTTCAAAGGTAAGGTTAAAGACATTAGATTAAAAGTAAAATCATAAAAGCATAGATTGGTTGGGAAGGCTGTCATCTTCTTTCAAAATCCACTTTGAGAACCTTGTTAACACCAGGGTTTATGTTATATTGTCCAGATACATAAACCATTGGACTTAAAAAATGGTTTACTTTCCTTTTTTTTAGTGACAGTATAGCTTATACTCATTGAGCGTGATTTTAGTATTCGATTTGAGCTCTGACATCCAAAACAGAATTTTTTTTTTTTTTCTTAAATATGGTTCTGTAAAAATTCAAAAACAGCATTTATTTTTGGTGGTACCAGCCAGTGGCCAGTTCAGCTGCGTTGGAGTTGCTCTAAACATTTTTTATCTGCATTCAAAGTTTATCCATTCACACTGCTCGTTCGTTTCCGAGGCTCACTACCTTTTTCAGAGCCGTATATTATAAGTTTCACCACGCCAGCCTCTGCATGTGTGACACGCGTTTCTGCTCTTGCCTGAGACACACACACAGATAGGTCAAGGGAGCCATAGTGAGAGATAAACAGAAACTAATACCAAAAGGAGAAGTGAAGCTCATGTATGTGTTTGCAGGCCGCGTTTGCAGAGGGTGTAATCTAGCTGTGTGGGTCTCAGCAAATTGTTGATTTAAGTGGAAGTGGAGGGAGGAGATGGGATAAAAGGCCTTTCTAGATTAGGTTGGAGCACACTACTGAGACGTGTTTTCTGCCTGGCCTTTCAGAATGCTCCAAGCTGGGGTGCACGGGTGTGTGTATGCGTGTGTGTGAGATGAGTAGTTGTGTGACAGAGTTCGAAATTGGTTTGTGCGTAAACTGTTGGATGCAGTTACTCTGCTGCTGATATTGGTGCAGCTGCACAGTAAATCAGCAGATTAGCGGAGCCACCAGAGCAACTATAATACCACCGAGAAGACTAATCATTGCTCTGACATCGCAGTAATATTCTGTCCTGCACATAGTGCAGTTAACCCCAGGATGTGCTGTTATAAGAGAGAATCTCTGAGGTTTTATGATCACACAGCTCGCACCTAATGTCTGCGCTGGATCTATAAATTGCAGACGGTGCATCTGTTTTCGTCGTTATTTTTTTAAAATGTTTCTATAACGTTACGCTTGCTGCATATATGTTGGTGTAGTACCAGATATTTCATTCTAAACACTCGAAAAGTCCAGTGCTTCGAGTCAAAGTAGTCCCTCGCAACAACAGATTTTGCCTGAATCAGTTTCAGATCTGTCGTTCTATGTTATTCTCCCTCTGAGTCGGAGTCTGACAGCCGATGGTAAAAATAACACTAAACACAGTCTTAAAAGGTCTAGGTCTGTTTGATTTAACTCAAGCTAAAAACAGCTTGAAACAGCTCAGATAGTACTGTTTTTGAAAATGACAAGCGATCCAACGTCTTGTCTTTTCATATTTCAGGTATGTACTCAATTGTTCTGCAGCAGATGTTTAAAGAATGGCAGGTGCAGTCCTTTTAAGGGCTGGGTGTTTTAAATATAAGTTGTAAAGCTAAAAAGAAAAACCATTATGGTAAATAGAGATCCATTACTTCTGAGCAGAGATGTTCACAAGTCATATTTTCCAATCCAAACTTATTAGATTGGAAAATAATCCAATCCTGGTGGGCAATGTTAAGTTGAGTCTCCATTTTTTGGTTTAAAGTGACGTTTCAAGTCTCTCAAGCCCATATGTTAAATTAAAATTTTTATCCTAAGGCCTAATTTAGCAAATTAACCTTGAACATCTTAAGCTCTAGCTTTTTCAGAACACTAAATAAACATAGTAGTTAAAAAATTATTAAATGGATAGTTTTTTTTTTTTTTTTTTAAACTTGCAGGAATATCTTAATAAACTCAGGTCTTGAAGAGCTACTTTCTCTGTTTTTTGCTACATAAGTATGATTAAAGATTAATTCTCAAACTTGAGCTTGTTCTTCTTGGTGGATAATGTTTTTAACATTTCATTATTCTTAAATTAAAAACACTTTTAGCAATTGCCCATATTTAACATGTCTTCATTGTGATATTACAGTCGACTTGGACATTATGCTATCGAATCTGAGAATCTGTGTTTTCCAGAATGAAGTGTAAGTCTTTGTCTTGCTTTGGAATGATCTTTGGTGTGAATTGGAACCATATGAATAAATTTGAGTCCAGTAACAAGCAAAGCATACAGTAAACTGCACATTTTTACAGAAAAATTGGAGCGGACGGACTTGTTTTTTCCGCCACATGTGGTTCAGTACAGGAGCAATTTGCTTTTTTCATTGATTTTGCTTCCTTCATGAATAATTAAGACCATATAGACCATCTTTTTTTTTTTTAATCATGCACTTGTTTATGTCTGCATATGCTTAGTTGTCTGGTGCTGAAAGTAGTGCCTAGTGGATGTGTGTATTTACAGGCCTACTTAGTATGTATGTGCATGGGGGTGTCCTTGTGGATGTTATTCAGAAGTTCATTAGCATGTACTTTGTGTATTTTTATGCAGCACGCTTTTACAGGCATGCAAATGTACTATCAAGCATTAAGACACTTTTATCAAAGCATCACCTTGTTGAGGACTCTGCATAATTGTGTCTGCGGGTGTTTCTGAGAGTTTCCTGCTGTAATTTGTGCAGTTTTAGGGGCTGACCTGTGATTCCGGTTGAGTTTCAAAGTCGATTTTTACAAGATTTTATAAAATGAGATCATTTGAAAGTGGCTGTAATTATAAGAGGAAAAACATCATAGCGTTTTGAATTTATTTAACTATTAGTCTTATTGCTATTCTGTTATTTTTTATTGGATGCCTGTCAAAGACATCTCTTAAATATGACTTCATCCTGGTCTACAGAAAACATATGGAACAATAAGTGCACAACTCAGACCGTAGTAGGACTAATATCCGGCTCTATTTTAGTCCCTTCTTGCTGCAGTACCTGACAGAAAATTTATAGCTTCTGTTTTTTTAATGCTTTCTTGTTAATCTATTTTTATTATGTTGTTCTTTCGCTTACTCTGTTTATTTTTTTACCAACATTTTACCCTGTTTGCCCTTCTTTATCTTGTCTGAGCTGTCACTGAACCCCATCTGCTTCCTTCAGGCTGCGTCAATAGTATGAAAATGGTTCTCAAGTGATTTCTCATTGGTTTACATTTTTAAATGAGTTCCAAAATGTCAAGTTGTTCCTTAAACCAATATTGTAGTTACTTAAAATATTCATTCAGATATTGTGTATATTACAATAATTTTTAAGGGGAACCAGATAGGTGATTCTCACAGTATTACCTTGCGTTAAACCACCATAGTTTGACTGAGACATTGGGACTGTAAATGTCAATACCAGTATTTCAACCACAAATATTTAACAAATTCAATTTAATATTTATTTTATCTAACAGCTATGGTTTAAACAGAAAAGCAGAAAGTACTGCTACTAACATTATCAAGAATAACTGACTTTATTTTATTTTATATTTGATAGTCTTCATATGTAGACTAAGCTTTATTAGTTGTTATTAGTTAGACTAATAACTAATTATTGTTATAATTAGTTGTTATTAATATATCTTTAATAACAACTATGTCTTTGCCAGTATTTAACTATCAAATTCCTTGTGTGTGCAGGACTGTTTTATGCGCTATAGAGCCATTGTTCCTGGTGTTTCCTAAAATAGACTGAATTGTCAGAATAACAACCAAAAAATATTTTAGGATTCGAAAAAAAAAAAAAAAAAAAAAACAGGATCCAGTATCTTCATTGGTTTTTAAATATAAATCTTTGATGTTTCTATTTGTCCATCCCAGGTTGAACTCACTTCTTACATCCGATGAATCCAACAAATATTGCATTACGACGGGAAGACACTCTCCTTTGTAGAAGTTGATTGGCCCTTGCTGAATATGGCTGGCTACTGTTACACTTTTTATTTTTATCTCTTCTAACAAGCTCTGCATTCAGCATGGACAATACATGGGACAGCCATCTTTTTTTTTTTTTTTTTTGACAGGCCCATAAGCACTACCCATTGCACCGTCAGCTGTTTTCCAACACACAGGAACACTACTGGGAGACATTTTCTAACCCTGTCATAAAACTAAATTCCTCAAAACCTGTAAACAGCCCTGCTTAAAAAAAAGTATTGCATCTTCAGTTTGAGGATCTAGTAGTCAATCTGGTAGAAGTACCAACACACACAGAGCAGCTGCCAACTGTGGTATTAGCTACACTGGAAGCTCCGGGTCCAACAGGAGGCACGTTCAGTGCACCACTGTGACAGAAAATACTGACTGTAGCACTCTTACCAATACCAACCCTAGAATTATCCTCTCAGCAGATGTCTCCTGAGAGCTTCCTGTCTCTCTAAAAAAAAAAAACCAACATTGATGAGGGGGACACTCAGCTTGGTTTGTGTGAAACCTGTTTTCATACAAGGTATCAAGTATCTGCTGATCTTTTTGGGGGTGGGATTGAAAATGACACAGATATAACTTGATAATACAGTTTTATCTGTGTCATGCAATTCTGCAATTCTGTGCACGGGGTAGAATTAACTATGAAATATTACTGATTATGAACGCTGATCAAAACAGAATATCGCTGAACAACTTTTCTGATGGTAGATATAATTTATCGGAGTAGTATAACCACATCTCCCTACAATAAACTTTGAGTATGTCATAAAGAAACTGCTATTTTAAATCATTAGTTGTCAAAGTAGGTATGAAATGGCTTCCTAGTCAGTACAAACGGAACTCTTTCAATGAAATATCTTGTGGCTCCGTTTTGTAGTGAAAGCTTCCAATGGGATCAATTGTTCTGTAAGATTCTCAAACAGAACCTGATAGTGATAAGAGAAAAACGGTCAGGAAAAAAACAACATTTTTTGCAATTATTCTTAAAGGAGCACTCTCTTTTTTTAAAAAGTTTCACACACACTCAATGCCACTTTCCTACCTCTGCAGGATTGAGGTATACGACATCCTTCTCCATGAAAGATAGATATCCCCAAAGAACCGCTATGGAAGACTCCGTTCTTTTTAATGTCAGCATGGCAGGCAGAAAGTTGAACTGCAGTCATATTTTACCCAAGCACAAAAATATGGACTTTGTACCACTCACCCAGAGACATGAAGTCTAAATGAACTGCAGATTGAGAGGGAAACACAGACAGAAGGGAAGTGGAGCTGACAAAAGTATGGAGTGGCGAAACAGAGACAAAGCAGCAGAGACAGACTTTTTGTTTTCTTCCAGAGTACAACCACAAGCTGTTGGTCGCAGCCTGCCAGCCCAGTTCAACTCCTCTGCCACAGATAAGCTTTTGTCAGGCTCTGTGTCTGCGTGTGTGGACATAATTCATAGGCGTAACCAAATAGAGATGTAAACATAATCTGAGACGCTCAAACACAATAGGAGGAAAGAAAAGGGAAGGGAATTGAATTATAACTCAGCACTCACCTGGACGCGTCACCACGTGTTCGTGTATAGGTGCGAATTTTGTATGTTCTTCTTTTCTTCAAAATGTTATTGTTTGTCCATTCACTGGGCCCCTTCCGCTCTTCTCTTCTTTTTGTTTTTGCTTTCAAGCAAGCAAGCGTGATTCCTCTCGTAGCTAATGTGCCGTGACATTTCACGGTACAATAGAATTTGGGAGATGCAAGGGATTCTCATGCTGCCAGGGTCTGTGTGATAACCTCACCGACTGCGTGACTCGGGACTGCAGTAAGTCTGCAACTTCAGTTTTTATCTCACTCTGAAAATCTAATTCTCAAGGCAGAGTTTTCAATTCCCCCACAAAAAAGGCAACATAGGTGACACATCAGGAGTCTCTGGTAAACGGCTGCTGTCATGCATGCGCTCCGATTCAGAAACATGCTGTTAGCAACACATGATTCACAGATTTAATGTGGTTTCGACCGCTGTCTGAGATTAACTCTTTTTTTGAGTTGGTGACACAGGTGACTGCCTTGAAATCATCATAGGTAAAGAGTGACAGACATTGTGGGGATGTATAGGCTTTCCTCAGTAGGTGCGAATTAGAAGCATCTTGTGTTTTGCAAAAAAAATAAATGAGCATCTCTGCCGTAAGATTATTCAGGAGGCAAAGTGATTAATTTAGAAAGTTTCATTCTCAAGGAAATGATGGAAGCAATCATACCTTTTGAAGGAAGTGGTTTCACTTACTCAGTCGTAAACCTACTTTTCTTTTTTTACATATTACAACAGTTTTATCCAAGGGGAAAGTTTAATATAAAGGTTTAAATGTCTGACTTTAACATGTAAGTTGAAGTCAGAAAAGCGACTGGACCCGCAGAACATGTATTGTTCTGTTTGAAAAAAAGTTGTATTCAAACAATCAAGTGCCAAGAGTATGCATTTTTAAATTGCGCCTGCTTGTCATAATTAAAAAAAATAATAATAATCTGTTGACATTCAGTCCATGTGGACACCACAAACAAAGCTGTTAAAAATTTCCGCTTTTATTTTTATTTTTTCATTTAATCTCAGTTTCTGACACCAAAATATTTTTTCTAAGATCTGTGAAGTGTTTGTTATGTTTATGAAAACACCAAAAATGTCACTTAAAGTTTTCTTTTCAGCATTGGAACCACCTTAGAACGAGACAATCATAAAACCTGCAATACATGAACCTCTGTAATATTCAACACTGGTTGCAGACACATTACGGCCGATGGCGTTCAGCTGTACCTCCTAAAGTTCACAGATTGTCCTCTTTGATTGAAAAAAACAGTGGTTAAAAATATTGCTTACAGTTTAACCCAGAAAAACTGAAACTCCTACTATTGCAGCAGACAGTGACGTGCCTGACATTAAAAAGTAACAAGGTGATTTAGCACTCTGATAGAAGCATAGCCTTCAAAATATAGGTGTTATTTTTGATCAAGCTTTTATTACTGGATCATCATTTAAACCCATAAAACCGTCCTTTTTTTCATTTGAAGAACGTCTCCAAACTTAGATGAAAGGTGTCAACAACCGAACTTCAGATGATAATTCATGCTTTTTTTGTCTTTGCACAATTTCACTATTGTAATGGTCTGTTCACTTAGTTTATTAAAAAGGTTCTGGCTCATTTCCAGGTTGTTCCAAACTCTGCTGAAAGACTTCTAACTCGCTCTAACAGAGGCGATCGTTCACCCTCTACCCCTCTGTTTTAAAGTTGATAGATTGGCTGCTATTCAGATCTTTATTATAAAATTTTAATCATAACCTTCAGAGCTGTCCATGGAGAGGTGTGTTCGTATATTTCAGATTTGATCCAAAGATATATCTCCTCCTGTAGTCTGAGGTTGTTGAGCTATTTAGTTGTCTACACCCACTGGAGGAGACCGATCTTTCCAAGCTGTTGCACCCAGACTGTGGAATGCACAGCCAAGCTTCCTATGGAGTTTGGATTATATAAATACCTTTAAAAAGCAATAACATAAATTTCCATTCCGAGAAGCTTTTAGTTAATCTAGAGCATTTATGTCACACATTTATGATTGTTTTGTGTTGGTGTCCTATTTGGTATGTTGTTGTCTATTTTGTTGAGTTTTTTTGTGAAGCATTTCTTTGTCTCTGTAAATATGCGTAAAAAAATGCTATATAAAGAAACTTTTACTTACTTACAGATTTCTGATAATACAGACATCTTTGACATTGTTACTCCGTATGTGATAACAAGGACACATTTCTTAGTTTTGTTGTCACTCAAGAACATATTGGATTTAGTATTTATTTATTTATTTATAAATAAAAACAACTTAAATTTATTGCCATGCTAATTTCTTACTCTAACTCTAGTGTCAGGGATTTCCTCCAACATCAGTACAAGATAAATTGTTTCTCTCACCCAGAGGTACGACTTCAAATATTATCGTTTCTTCTTAGGTATATTACTGTTCGTATGTTTCCTGTTATGTTAATTATGGATTAATCTAATTTATCATTACCAATCTGTTGCTTATTACTTTAGGTTGTTAGACTATGAGTAACAGAAGTTTGCAGCTTCCTATTTCGTTCATCTGTTGATTGAACACTTCAGAAAAACTTAAATAATGTCCACATTTTAGGTGAAAACACTAACTCTTTGTATGTGATTAAAAATCTCAAACAATGACACCAAAATATAAGCCATCTTTATTTAACTATAACAGTAGAATGCGTTTCTGATCCTGCCTGATGCATAGTTTTTATACAAGCCATAGAACAATAAACCTAATTTCATTTCTAGGTAAAAAAATGTAAAAACACCCATGTGTACTTTTAACTATAAAGTTTGTGCTTAAATTGTTTCTAATGGCTCACTGGAAGTCGCATAAATTTGCTCTCACAGAAAAATAAAATAAGAACAAATCGTGGTTCTCTGGTTATTACATGACTATAATGACTTCCCATTCTTATTATTTCCTCAAAATTCAAACGGCAGCGGAGCCTGGGGTCTTGAAAAGGCTAATTTGATTTACAGGCTGTCATTTCTGTCTGTACTAAGCAAAGCCATAAATCATTAGATGATTTCCGAGCCGGCTTCCGGGGCTGCGCGGGGCCATCTTCAGCCCCGGCTAATGGCAGATTACAAGTGAAGTGGGCCAAATATTTATCTCACTAACAACCACACCTGGGGACTAACATCTTGTCGTTTTGATTTGCCCTTAGATTGCGCTTCAGAGCGTGACAGGCGAGCGTTAGACAGTGAGAAGTGTCACGCCCAGATTCATGAGACGGTGCTTGGCAAGGCCGATATTGCTGTTTTGGCTGACTGTAGTATACCTGGAGGGAACGTGCTGCTGTCGCTGCTACACTGCAGCCAATTTAGCTGGAGAACAGCTGCTAAGAGGCTCCCCAAAGTGTGTGTATGTGTGTGTTTCAGGATTAGCCACAGCACCAATTAAAGCCTCACACTGATTTTTAAAGGATAAATTATTAACAGCAGAAGTGACCTCTCCGGTGGCCTTTATTCCCCGCTCTGCTATCCACTTGTATGCTCTTTCGTTTCTCCAACCTTCACACACCTTTGTCAAACTTGTAGCCGTTTTATCTTTTCTTTCCTTGCCTGTACTGTTTCCTCAGCAGGCCTGTTGTGCTTACTGTTTACCATTTTATATTGCTATGCTTCAGGCAATGGACAGTATGAGATTCTCGCGGTATGATAACCTTCAGTAAAAATGTAAAAGTACAGATAAGCAGAAAATTATTCTTACCCCCTGGCAGATTTTAGATGTAAAGTTATTTGCGTTCAACCAAGAAGTTTGAATCTGATTGGAAATTTGACAAGCTTTCTCTCTCTTGATCATAAAACAGGCTTTGTATTAAAGAATGGCATTGCAATAGTCATACTTTCTTTTAATAGCTAAGGAGCTGTCTGGATGCTTTACCTAGTATTTTGACAATTAGTCTCAGGGTTCTGCAAGGCTATGCTAAAGTTACACTGTTTACGTCTTTTGGGAGCATCAATCCACTTGATCTATTGCATCTTATCAGTCTGTTTTCAGATTAGAATAGAAAAAAAAATAGTAAGAAACACTCTGCTGCAAAAGTGTACAAAGTGTCCAACTTCTATAATTTTATATGCTGTGTAAATGAAAATTTCCAGTTTAAGTTGTTCTAAAATGTGGAAATCATCTCAAATGGGAGATTATTTACATTTCTATAAATTCACTGTGATGCAACATCTGCATAACGGAAGTGCTACATATTGATTCCTGAACAAACCCTTGCTCCAAAAATCCAAAAATTTCTCTTTAAAAATGGTTGGTGCTCCTTTATTTTCCACTTATTGGCTGCATGTATTTTTTAAATGTAAAGAACATAAAGAACTGAATTTGTCCTTCCTGGTAGCAAGAGATCAGTGAAGGGTCTTTCTTTTGAGTGTGCCGGTACTGTGCAGCTGTATTAGGACATGGAAAAGCATTGTGCAACTTTGACTCCATTCATATACGGTATATTAAACTCCCATCACAGTCTTTCTTTCTGTCATGTTATTAAAATGACAATAAGTCATTGGAACATTATGGTGGAAAATTATGGTAGCTTGGAAGCAATGTTTATTTTGTGATTTTTTTTATTTATTTTTTTTCTTACTTTCATGTACCTTGATGCAATTATAGTAACATGCCTATTATGCATATTTGAAAGACTCTGGTCTTTCTCACTATTATATTCAATTTCAATTCATGAGTGCATGTTTTCTACAGCCCTCTAGTTACTTTTTCAACTCGCAAATTAATGGATGAGCTGAAGGAATTAAAAGAAAGATGTCTACTTTAGAATGGTAAACCTCCTTTGTTGCCTTTTTGAAGCTTTACCTCTTTTCCGAACGTGGTTTCCTCCTGAAATCTTTTGTATTATCGATGCCTCCAGGATACAGTTGGGCTTGATTGTTGCTGTATGCTGCTGCTTTGTCCTTTATCTCCCTGTGTTCAATACAGCAAAAGCATGTTAGCCAGTAATGGATACTTTTAACCTTTTCCGGGTAATTTGATCAGACCCTTTAAATCAATCCGAGCACGCACAGTGCCTGGGTTATGATCAGTGAGCATGTTGAGAGCTGCTCTCGCTGCTCGGCTTTAGGTTCTGAAATGGGCAAAGCATGGCAGTGTTGGATGTGATGAATCGCTCAGTTCCTGAATTAGTAATGGTGGCCGCTTTTAAGGGCACAAAAAAAGGGGAAAAAATGGGAGAAATTGTAAATTGTAAAATCTGTTGATTAAGTAGCTGAGTTAACATACTTTTAGTGCATATATAAAACACTGAATCTGGGTATTCAGGTCCTGTGTGTGAGATTTATCATGCTATTCTGGCCAGCTGTGAAATGGATCTATTTTTCTTTTCTTTTTTCCTCACTATTTCTGTTTTCTTTTCCACCTGAGATTGAAACTATATATATATATATATATATATATTTAGCTTATATATATAAATAAGCTAAATTATGGAAAATCAGATCTCATATTAAATGTTTTTTAACCATTTTATTGGTGACGTACAGACAGAAGGAGCATGCTCTCAGAGTGGCAGCCAGTGCTAACACACAGTGTGAGGCATTTTTATAGTATGAGAATGCTGACAAGTGCCCACCTCTGAAAAGACTTGCAAGAGCATCAAAAGCAAACCATTATGTAAATGAAGAAAGTGATCTGATTTTATGATCCGCATTTCTTTTTTATAATCTGGTTTGGGTGCGCCACACATTACATCAAGCTTAGAAATCCATTGTAATATAAAAGTTGCAGAGTTCTGCTGGGAAACTTTGGGACTTACTATTACTGTGGAAGTTACCAGCTCCTTCAAGTTTGAGACCATTCCTCTCAATCAGAAAAAGGCAGGCTGCGCTCTCTGGGTTGGGGGTCAGTCTCAACTTTAAGCAGAGGAGTTTATGTATCTTGATGTCTTGGTCCACAAGTGAGAATAGGATAGAGAAGGAAATAGATGGATTGGGGCTTCGTCAGTGGTAATGAGGTCACTGGTCTGATCTGTTGTGGAGAAAAAAGAGGTGACCAAAAAAGCAAAGCTCTCGATTTACCAGCTCATCTAAATTCTGACTCTCACCTATGGTCATGTCATGTGGATCATGGCCAAAAGAGCAAGATCCTGAAAACAAGTGGCAAACATGAGGTTCTTTCAGAGGGTGGCTGGATTGACCCTTGACAGGATGAGAAGTTCCATCATCAAAGTGAGCTCACAGTAGAGGCACTGCTTCTTCAAACAACATTTTATTGTTCTTGAAAACCTTTTTAGGCATCTCATACAGCAGCAGTAACCTGCTGTGACGTTCAAGGAAGAAAGGCGGCCCCATATTTTTTAGGACACATTAAAAAATTTGGTGGAAATGAGCATTACATATGACAAATATTATTTGAATCCCACACTGTCACCACTGCTATGAAAACTATTGAAACGCACAGCAAAATAATAGAACCTGTTGCTTCCATGTCACTGTATGCAGATGTTCTGTCTGCACTAATAAGAATTAAAACATTTCAGTATGTTTAAGTGGCTACAACCGACAGCAGCATCCATTCTGATTAATTCAGGTAACAACCATTTGACCAACTAGGAGGAATTGTGCAAATTTAGTTCACATTTTAGTCGACTGTTTTGTTAAAGCATACCTCATATTTGATCTTTCACTCGAACATATCCCAGTCAGTGATTTCAAGCACAGACAACATACACAAAGAGACAGTTTTATTAAAACACTATCTCTGCAGGATACCAGCACATTTTATGCAGTTATTGTTAGGGTTTTCTCTTTCTTCTGTGGTCCATATAGTGGAGACAAATTGTTTTCACCAGATATACAGAGATACAGATTCAAACAGATGGTCTGATTACACACTTAGACATATTATAGCCATAGCCCCAGCTACTGGTGTTTAGTTTGTTTATTGTTAGTTTTTACAATTTTTAACACAAAGTCGAAGTGTATGACACTTTATTTAAAATGATAATCTACACAATAACAGACAAAAAAAGCATAAATTAAAATCTTGACAAGACATCGCAACTTATATATTATTTTATAAAATTTGGAATATTATGAAAAAAGCATCCAAAAGGCGTGTAAAATATGTGATTAATATCTTTTCCCTGCTACTCTCCTCTGATTCACAAGACATTGTACCTGTAGGGATACAATATTGTCTTTTCCTCAAATGACCCTTCAAATCAGAGTGACTCTGCAGCTCATTTCCCAAGAGCACCACATAGGCCAATTCCTGTATGATTTAACTGTCATACTGCATCTGCATCCATAGTAGTGCTGCTGAATCCTGAGTAGAAAAAGCTCTCATTAGTGTTCCAGCAAACTCTGATTGCTGATTGACCAGACAGAGATTGCAGGCATCAAAGCTATTTCCTCTTCCAGTTATATCCGTACTACACATTTGCTTCTTCATCCTCCTCCAATGCCTCTCAAGATTGATTTTGGGCACAGATTCATACCAAATTTCACTTTTTTGGATGATAATTTGGTCACTCCAGTCTGTGAATTTAAACAACCAGTGAAAGAAAGGATATGAATTCCCTTTTTCAATAAGAATAGGACAGAATGAAGCAGATAGATTGCAGCAGCCTTAGTATGATGTTTTAATTTAATTAAAGTACTTTGTTATGAGGTTACAATGATATTTTCACCTCTGGTAAAATTACAGCTCCATTTTTCCTTAGAAACATCAATGAAAAGAAAGACTTTTCTTGCTTTATTGTTTTAGCTGACATTATTTTTTCAGTAGTTACTGCAATTTATTTCAGTGTAAGTGTTTTGTTTTTCATTTTGTATGTTCTGTCAGAATATAAGTTTCAAGTTTGATGTTGGATCCAAATTTTAATTGGTATAGATGAAGGTGCAACTGGTTTGCACATTGCTTTAAAGTTTAATTCTATACCCAGATGATTCAGTGCACTTTTTCACGAATGAGATATATTTTATGTAAACATTTAAACATTAAGAGAGACATTCACAAGTTTTCATTCATTGAGTGAGTTTTTGGTGGTCCCTTAATGTTTTTCAGAGCTGTACAGCTGCTTCTCCATGAGAGCAACTTTAAATGGTCCTTACTAAGTTCACCCAGGCTGGATTCATCTCTGCAAGACTCTTCTCCATTTTTGATACTCACTTCAGGTGTGGTACAAGCCGTGGATCAAATACAAGGGATTTGACTGACAGCAGACTGGTTGGCTCGTGATTTACATCACTGCAAACTCCAAACAACAATTCAACCACCACATGACATGCCATCTGCTAGTGCTACCAGGAATGTAATTATGTGATTAATCTTGAGCAATGCCAGGGACACATGCGTCAACTTTGGATTTCATCGCCTTGCAAGCAGCACGTCTCTCGGAAGAATGGGGATGCCATGAAGAAGTGAGAAATTGTGAAGCTCTAATTGAGTCGGTGTTCTCAATTAGAGTTACTTTTTTGTGATACACCAGAAACACTTCACATTAGTTTGGTGTAACGTAATTTTTTTTTTATGCTTTTATACCATCAACATATAATGGATTATCTTAATACTTTTTAAACTGCTGTTCAAATTACAAAGAAGTCAACACACATTAAAAACAATCTTCCAAAACCATCATATAATACTTTGAAAAGTACATGCCCATTTAAATATTTACTTCTAAAGTGCAAGTTTTACATGGAATAAAAACAATCTACGCAGAAAAAAAAAAGCCTGAGTACATGTGCCCAAAAACCACTAGGGGTGTGTTTACATGTCAAAGTTAATGTTTTTAATAAAGAAAACTCGAAATCCTCCAAATCAAGAGACGAATGTATTGCTTCAAAATAAATCTGCTGATAATGGCTTTCAGCACACCCTATCAGTACAGATAAAAATGTCCAATCCACACCAACACTATTGAGAGGGGATTTGTTTGCATTGTTTGATTCTAATTGGGTCCACAGGGGGCTCCAGAGTGGGCAGGCCTATTTGAACCACCAACTGAAAAAGCTTTTCATAAGAACATTTATAAGCCTATGGGCAACAATGGACAAACACAATTGTACAATGTTCAAAAGCTTCTGCATTTATTTATAGGTTCAGAACACCACTCAACATTCACTGATAACATGGGGTTGGGTCAGAGCAAACAAACTTGTATTTGTTTTCCTGCAGCTACAAATAATAGGCTGGGTTTTTAAAGCATGTAGTCAAATTTACTGTATGAAAAATAGAAAAACTTTTTTAGCCCTCAGAGTCATGAACAAAGTGGGAAGCAAGTATCATGTTAAGCTTTGTTAGACATAGAGGCCTGGTAATAAGTGGTTCATTTGATTGTGGTGTGTAAGAGAAGGGAGTCATCTAAAGATACTGTAAAGTATCTCTCAAGGACTCTCCAGGACTGGAGTTGGACACTCATGATTGAAACTACATTTCTGGTTCATCCTGCAAAACAATGAACTTCCTTTTATGAATCAAATCTATTTTGGCCTCCAACAAATGCTCTTACTGAGTTATCTGGATTTACTGTCGATTACTTGGTCTCAACAATGTCTTTCTTCTTGCTACTCACCCGACACAGTATGTAGCGTGCACAACTAATAATTCAACCTGCGCTGTGGATCTCTGCAAATCTACTGGAGTAACAGTTGTGCTCTTAACTGTTTCTCTGATTAATTATGTAACCCCCATAAACTATGCGGATCTCTGTATGTTTTGTGGTTTTTTGTTAGTTCTTTGAATGTCCTGTAGAGGGCTCTAGACCCACATTCTCTCATGTCGGTCAGAGAAGAAGAGTAAGGCAGAAAGGAGAAGAAAAATAAATGGCAGACTACGTAGCCATTTAAGCCTAACCCTAGCACGTTTAAGCAGAAGTAGAGAAGTTTTCTTTACTGAGATTACTCATAAGTGCTGCTGTGACACGAAATAATTCTGTTTATTTAACTGGGCGATGTACATTCTATTCTGGGATTTCTCCGGTGAGTCTGTTGTTTTATTTTCAGTTGCTTACTTACGTAGAATGGCTACCTAGTTGGAGCTAACGTTGCTCAGTTTTTTTAGAACTGGAAAAAAAAAAAAAAACGGATTATGAAGTGTAGCTCTGTAAGTAGCATAGCTCTGTGAAATGAAACTGTTTTATAGTTTGAAAACATTTCTGCTAATGTTAAGTTCTTTATCACTGAGCGTTTTTTGTTTATTTTAAACGCCAATTCAGTTTTCACAGTGAAAGAAGTAACTGAAAGGTCTCGCTGATTTCTGTGCATGATCTGTTAACGCTCTGCATGCAGGTTGGTTTTTTTGTACGGCCGATATCTGAACGAGCCAGTGGAATTCCAGAAGCAGGAGGGTCCCGCCGCCATCTTTGTGATTCGGACTGAAGCTTGGGACGACGCAGAGGAACTGGTGCTGCTGGAGCAGGATGGTTTGGTTGGACAACAGTAAGCTTAATGAACAAAAAGGGGGCCCCCAATTCTTTAACTTTTTTTTATTCCACAAACTAGTCATTCATAAACATAAAAAAAAAAAAAAACAACTGACTGCTGACTGACCGAACTATTATATTGAAGGACTAACTGGTATTTTCTCCTTGGAAAAAAAAAAAAAAAATGTTGAAGTGCACTTTATTGCTACAGTGTAGAAAACTACCCTGATTTTTGAACATTTCTATAAAGGTGGACAATTTTTTGGTATTATTATTTGTTGGTAATTGGTGTTACCTGGAGTATTATTTTTTTGTGGTTGGGGCATGCGGGGATAAACATGAGTTGTTAAAACGTCTATGTGACCCTAGAGCATAAGTAACTTTACTACTGAATTCATTGCTAATTCGATTATGTAATGGTTACACACATATTCAGGCATAGAAGCAAGATAAAAAGTAAATTCTGCAAAACCTGTAAATGTAGTTCTTTTGAAGAAGCTGTGAATCATTTGCAGAGGTGTTGTTGCTTCTACAGCACAGTGTATTAAGTAAATGAAAAATAAAATGGTTAATTCTCTTAATAACTTTGGAAAATGTAATTTGTAGTTTCACTACGAAGTCTCAAATGCACACATCTAGACATATTCAGGCCTCTGAGGACCATATTCTCTGTTTCTGAAACTTGCCGCCAGACTGCAGGTATTGCCTGCAGTTCTGAATATTTTTGGACAGATTTCTGTTCAGGCATTATAAGGGTTTGAAACAGGTGTCTCTCAGAGGCTCTTGACTATTAGTCGACAAGAACTGGAAGCTCACTGGAGGTTCACTCATGTATGTTTCATACACTGCAGCAAAGTTCTTGTCACCTCCATCTCCCAGAGCGATCATCACCCATTTATCACTCTTTCAATCTGGAAATAAGGATATCATCTCCAGATGGTATGACATTTTAGTTGTTTTTCTTTCCCTCACCTTCCTATTCTGTTTTCTATCCTTGTGAATCTATTGTTTTTAACATCTACTTCCCTTGCAATGTTAAAAATTTAGCAGAAAACATGAGAGATTGATGTTTACAATGTGAGGCTGCCAGTATCTAAAACCAGTTCCCAGGTTAAGAGTCTTTAAGAGACTTGTGTCAAATCCACAAGTCTTCTCTTTTGGCAGAAAACTGGAGTTGTATTTTTGTTCCCTATCTGGTAGCTCTATGAAGAGTTAAAGCAAGAAATAAACAATATCTCCATAAAGTTCAGTGAAGAGATTCTAAGCAGTTACTCTCCACATTTGGATTTAATATATTTTCCTGGGTTCATTAGCCACTCTCTTAAATGTACCTCATCATTAGCACAGTTTCTATTCAGACCTTTTAAGTGCCTTTGGTGATTTACATGTAAGTAGATCAGCCTAACAACAACAATTCACACCTGGCGTTAAAGTCTGTCCTTACTGATCAGATCATCTTAGTGCATTAACACGCAACTAAACAGGTAAACACATCCCATGAGGGTCTGTCAGCTAAGCAATAGATTCAGATTATCTATGTTTTATAATCACAGATATTTCAGTCACTTCCATTTTACCATTAAAACATAGCTATCACCTAATAAGAATAAAAATGTGAATACTTTTTTGTCTAGAAGTAGTCATTCAACAACAGCTACACCATGTCCACTCTATATGCCTCCGGGGTTTTCCTCAGTCTTAATCATTACGGTTGCAGCTTGTCCAAAATAACTAAAACAAAAGCTCTTACTGGCATTGAAAAACAAATTGCATCATTTCACTCTCCATGTCTTTGGATTTGTTTCCTTTCTGTCTGTCACACAGTTCATTGCAATGTTCTGCTGATTGTGGTTAATGCTAAATGGATCTTCAAAAGATACAGAGCCTTTAGAATTACTACTTTGTGTCTGTAAAAAAATTAAGAGAAATGAAATAGAATAAATAATGCATAATTTCAGTGCTGAAGTGTTAATGTACAATTATATTACCTTAAAACAGCACAGCAGTGACACCAGGTTCTTTGTAGGTAAATGAACATTATGAGAGCAACAGTGCATTATACTTCACACTTAGCACAGCAGGTAGGTTACAATTAGCTTTGCAAACAATCACAACCAGCATGACAGAGTACATTTTTGTTATTCTTATTCCCAATGACAAAGGCTAATAAAATATTTTAGTGTACAATAGTTCATTAGTCTGAAGATTTTCATCTGAGCTAACTAACACCACCGTATCAAGATGCATTTTGCTTGTAAATTTTAGGCAGCAAAATGGCAATTCTCTGAAGTAAAAATTATTTTTATTGACAGAGATCTTTCAGATTGCTTTTATTAAGTTTGATTTTCTCTCTTCCTCTTTTTTTATTTTATCTCACATTAGAGTTGGTTCTTGTTCTTAAATGATGTTGAATATGCAACGGTTAAAATGTCTGTTCCCTTTTAGCTGTAGAACAAGAAGCTTTTATTTCTATTTTTTGCAAAGCCTCTTTGAAGAAATCAATTTACTGTATTTTTGAAGTACAATAAATCCATTGGTCATATATTGTTAAAAGACCGATGTGATTTCAGTGTTGAATAATGAAAAAGACAGGAAGAAGTCGGCGTAAAGGTGGAGAAAACATATATGTGGGAACATGTTTCTATCTGTTCTCCCAGGCATCCGCTTATGGAGGCCTGCAGAGCCAAGATTCAAACCGGAGAACTACTTGCTGTGAGGTAACAGTGGTATCCAACACACCTAACAACCCCCTATAAGTCACAATCTGTTGATTTTTTTTTATTTTTAACACAGACACTCCTTCATACACAGTTATACCTGAAACATATGTTCTCCAATTAAGGATCTACTTGAGAGAACAGTAGAGCCTGGAGCGAATAAAAGTGATTGCTATTGTTTCAAAGTGTTGCAGAAATAAAATTTTAATTTTCAGGAACGTTTTATAAAATCATTTTCATCCTGAGCCTGTTTTTTTTCCCAAAACAAAAACACCTGTCTAAATTAAAGGGGTTATCTTTTAAAATTCAGGTCATTCAGAGGTTAAAACTTCAGGTTTAAAGCTTCTTCCTGCTAGGGAATGCTGAGGTTTGTGGAGGATGAGCATCAAACAGATGTCATATGGAAACCTTCGTTCAGCTGTGGGAGTTTGCTATGTGATTGTGTTGTACTTGCTCTCAGTCACCCTTATTTTGCATTTTCCAATGTAGAGAAAACACTTTGCTCAGTTTGCTGATAAACAATGCTTGCATGCCAGAATAACTGCTAAAATGCTAGTGTTAGTACAGGAAGTCACCTTACTGTCACCTTCTTTCTGTCCTGCAAAACTAAAACAGTATTTGTTTTCTATAAAAACAAACACAAAAATAATACCATCTTAAGATGGCTTTAGCGTCTCTAAAAGGTGATTAGATATGTTTAGTACGGTTATAATTATTTCAGAAGTTTTTATATTTGTGTCTCCTGTACCTTACATTAATTCTGCAATTTCCAAAACGCTGGTAAAATTTGTACATTCTGTGACAGAGGTTGAAAGCTCCAAAGAATAAAACATACTGTAGCTATATATGTTCAGACTTCCTGTTATCAGCTGAAAGTCTTGCTCTTTCTGTCTCTTGCACCCTAAATTTACTACCAAAATTTTCTTAACATGTCATAGAAAATACAGTTTCCATTTTAATACCCCTCACTGATACTGTGCAACAATTCTATCATTCATTACCAAATTACACACTCTTGAGTCTTGTCAACAACCCCACTAAAATAAATTATTTATTTTTCAGAGGATGCTATTACTATTATAATTTTTTTGTAGCATTTCCTCTTCACTTGAGATCACAAATTGCTTTCTACTAATTTATTTTAGCTACTAATGCTAGGTGTAGTTGTTCTGGTCTCATGCTTTTTGTGGTGCAATACAGCTGAGTGTTTAAGTGGAAGCCTCGTATGATGAACCCTGAATAGTTTCATACTTTCATGCTCTTTCTTAGCAATTATCATCTATTTTAAATGCTCTTAGGTACAACTGGAGCAAAAATAACATGTATCATTTTCACTAGGGGAAAAATTGTCCACACAAGACTGGCCCAGCTCTGCCAAAAATACGCCCCAAAGACTACACAAACAAGATAACAACATCATTATCGCAGGGCATGTAAAACCGGTTGGCCCTCAATGCTCAATCCAAGAAATAGACAAATGCAAATGAATTTAGCCCATAAATTGAGGAGCACTGTTTACAGATTGAACAGTAGCAATGCTGTACTGTTCCAAATGTAAACTGCAAAAGTCCACCAAAAATTTCCCAGATGGGCCAGAACAATGACTAAGGATGTCTCATGAAGTTGTTCCATGGAATAATAATTATTACAAGTATGAGCGTCAATGTTTGGCCGATGGTTGATCATGGTGGAGCAGTGTCTGTGGTTATTTTCTTCTGTCAGTCACTGACAGCTCTATAATTTACCAGTTTGTTTTCAGTCACTTGAAAGTAAAATTTACAAATGATGCTTTTATCCCTCTTAGGATTGTGAAATGTATGTCTTCAGTAGTATGTGAGAAAATGGATGGTCTTAAAAAAAAATGGGGATGGAGAGAAAATTCAAATGTCTCTCAGAAAGGTATTCTAATATTTTATTCCCACACTATTCCACAAAGCAGCGTACAGAGTGAAAATGAGTGGTGAGTGTACAGTCCCCTCCGGTGTTGCTGTCCACCCGTTTAGACAGGTGGTCACAGTCTTACAAACTGTGGTCTTTCGGTCAGGTAGTCATTGATCCAGCCAATTGTTGAGGCCTCCACCTATGTCCAATCGGCTGCTTTGTCAGAAAGCAGCCAATTGCACTTGAAAAAACAAAGAACATGATCCTCATACTGCTGCCTGCTTTATACAGATGACAGTGGGTTCGCTGAAGAAGTTGTATGATTAGCATCTTCAACTCAAACTCCATGGCGATAAGCAAATTGCAGGGGGTCCTGATATGAGCTTGTTTCCTCACTCATGTGGGCCAAAGAGCTGCTCTGCACAGGTGTTCAGGACTCTGGGCCTGACACTATCTGATACCATCTGCAGCATCTCCTGATTTGGTTGGAGACAAACTTGTAGAAAAATAAGTCAATGACTGAGGTGGAAGATGAAACGTCTGGGGTGTGACAGGAAAGTTGTGGGTCAAAGGACGGTGGGATGTTGGTTTGGCTGGGAACAGGAGAGAAGGAATCTGAGCTTGTTTCTGAACTGAACCTGTTGGGAGAATGTGTTCACTTCATTTGCTGTGTTCAGATTCCCATCTGTCAGATCCGATTTTTGCTTGAAGCCTGTAATCTTCTTTATCCCTGACCAAGCACCTCTGATATCATTCCCTTGTAGTTTGTTCTTTTGCTTCTTCCTGTAATTCTCTTTGCTGTCTCCAATCTTGACTTTGAGCTGTTTCTGTATTCTCCTCAATAATACTCTCTATCCCGCCTTGAAGACTTTTTTTTTTCTTGTTTAACAGTTCCTTCAGAACTCAGGTGATCCAGGGTTTAGCACAAAGGTGTTTCGTTGTTCTAGTGGCGATTGTGTCCTCAAGAAGTTTCTATAGTTGATGTTATGAATGTCTCAGTTTCATGACAAAAATGGGAGACCATGCCACAAAAGAATATTTCTTAAAGATCAGTTATAAGGTAAATAAAAACTACAATGGAGTGGGAATGCTAGAACCGGTGGTGTAATGCAAATACATGTATTTTAGTGTTGGGATGCAAAAACAAAAATAAACTCAAATGTGCTTGAGGAGGAGCTGAGGCCCAGCAACAGAGCACAATGCCATTCATCATGCTCTGGTAGATCAGAGAGAGACCGGAAGGAGGAAATGGAATGAGGTTCCGATCCATAGCACAATAACCCGAACAAGGAGGGGGGGGAAAAGGGTAGGCACACAACCCAGTCCACAAGACTTAGGACTGTAGGAGTTACACACGCAGTCATGGTATTGATGTCCTCTTCATATGGCTGGCAAAGAGAAATCCAGTCTGTAGCCTCAAAACTACCCTGCAGGGCTTCTTCAGCTTCTTCTGACCACTTTCTCACTGTCCTTTTCTTCACAGGTTATCTCTGAATATTCATATGGCGAGCATAGAAAAATAAGACTGTGATCTGATTTTCCCAGAGGATCTCTTGCATTGGAGATATATGAATCCTTGACATTTGCTTAAAACAAATCCAGTATCTTGTTTTCTCTGACGGAGCAGCTGAAAAATTGTTGAAACAATGGTAGCATAGCAGAGAGTGAGGCATGGTTAGGGTGACCAGATTTGAGTTGCTGAAAAGGAGGACACTTTTTTTTTTTTTGTTGGCAGGGGGGTACTTCATAGTCACGCACACATAATGCAACGTGAGGTCTGAAAAGTAGGACATGTCCGGGAAAAGTAGGACGTCTGGTCACCCTCGGCATGGTTAAAATCACCAGATATTGCCATGTACGCATTGGGATGTTGGATATGTTACAACAACTGAACAGATGATGCATTATCGGCAACAGTGAAATGAATGTAGTTGCCCAAATAACGCTGGTGAATGCTCTTGGTAAATAATCTGGATAGAATCTTACTGCAAAGGATTCACTGTTTGGACATGCAGCCACCCTGAGAGACACAATTCTAGAATAGAATTGAGTCAGACAAAGATCATGGCCTTTAACCAGATTGTGGAGCTGTGGACTCAATTTTTATTTATGTTTCAGTAGAGGTCACAAGAGCTTGATTGTTCAGTCCACATGTGTTTTGTGGGTTTGGTAAAAACTTATGACCATGTCCTTGCTGGAGGATTGTTGGTGCTGGATTGGTTTTATGAGCTACCTAGTCTCTGGATCATCAAGTCGTGTTGCATTCTGTGCTTAAATGAAGTTAGTTTACAGAGCAGGATCTTTGTGCTAATTAAACCTATCTCCTTTAGGCGATAGGCACAAAAATGCACTTCAGGTGCTCTATTCTTCGCTTGAACTTACTGCCTGTCTATCACACCTCTGTCTGCTAATTAGATTGAATTTCAGCAAGACTCTTTCACAGATTTACATGTTTTAATAATATCACAGTGTAAATGGAGTGAGCTGATAACTAAGTGGTAGAGAAGAATTAGCAAAGTTAACTTCCCAATGTTTGTATTACCTGCTATGCAACAGTCAAATCTGTCCTTATGTGTATAAATAGGGATAGAAATACATTTTCTTTTAGTTTGAAAGTGTTTGTCAGTCTGTTATGAGTGCATGGTAGGGAAAATAGCCAGAAGCAGGTTTTGGTTACAGGCTAAGTAAAATCAAAAGTAACTACTGTAATTCTTTAACAGTAGCAAATGAACAAAAACAACAACAAACATTTGAAGCCAAGTTTTATGTTTTAGTTTTATTTTTCTATTGATGTTCTCTTGCACCTCAAGTAGTTGCATCGATACAGAGTTTTAGGTGCAAATTAACAATGGGGAAGAAGAAAAGATCATTTTTTACAAATTATTCTGCTTTTCATATACAGTACCATGCAAGTATTAGACCTATATTCATAGCCACAAACTTCAGTGTTTTTATTGGCATTTATTTTGAGAGATCAACACAAAATATTTCTTATTTTTTTAAGAGGAAGGGACTGTAACTTGCTCTAATCGAAACCACAACATTGTGTATTTGGCTGAATGTTTAGTTCAGCCAAATATTGGCATTGTACCAAGTCTGGTACAATGCCAGACTTGTGACTGGCATTGTACTGTGCCAGTCACAAGTCTGTGTATTCAGGGTAGTGTACAGTGTTAGTGTACATAGCATTAAGAAAACACCCTGAAAAATTACATTTGTGTACCATAATCAGCGATTTCTTCCATGTTTGTGGTACCCCCACTCTTTCCCCCCACCCATGATGCCACACATGGCTCTAGGCAATCTGTAAATATGACTTCTTAAGGCTTTCTTTGTGCCACTCTTTCATAAGGCCTAGATTTGTTGAGTGAACAGATAATAGTTGTATAGTTGACAGGTCAGGCAAGGACAGCACAAATCAGGAAAGCTTAGGGGAGAGACTGTCAGTTTAGGTGGACTGCCCTGTCTTGGGAGGTGTGCAGCTGTGCAGTTCTCTATTTTAAGATGATGGGTTGAACGGAGCACTATGAGATATCTTAAACCTGGGAAATTGTTTTATAACCAAACCTTTCTTTAAACATCCCCAGCCTTATGTCTACCCTGTCTGCTGTGCATCTTGATCTTCACACAGCTGGACTCTTATTTAACCTTATGGTAATTTCTTGATTTCAAAAAAGGTTTTAGTTAGAAGTACCATACTGAAGGGGGATATTCTGATTTTTATTTGTAAACAGTTTGAAAACCATGCATCATCTCCAGCTTCGTTGCGTTCCAGCAAGAAGGCTCTGGGTTCAAATCCGGGTCTTTCTGCGCTGAGCATGTGTGGGTTGCCTCTGGGTTCTCTGGTTTCCTTCCACAGTCCAAAACCATGACTGCTGTGTTAAGTGGTCTCTGTAAATTGCTATTAGGTGTGTGGTTGTTTGTCCTATGTGTCTCTCTGTTGCCCTGAGATGGACTGGTGATTTGTCCAGGGTGATCTCCGCCTCTCTCCCAATGACTGAGTGAGGTGCAGCTATAGACAATGGATGGATGTAAAGTGTATCATCACCCTTCTCCTATACAGTTACGCAATACTTTGTGT